>CABFVZ010003257.1:12844-34292 GCA_902151445.1 Timema monikensis | reverse complement strand
GGGGGGGGGGGGGGGGGGGGGGGGGGGGGGGGGGGGGGGGGGGGGGGGGGGGGGGGGGGGGGGGGGGGGGGGGGGGGGGGGGGGGGGGGGGGGGGGGGGGGGGGGGGGGGGGGGGGGGGGGCACATAAATGCGACTACACTTCCTCTACATTTTTATTTAATCATCCTTTACACATTTATGTAAATATGAGGATAACTGGGACGATTAGGATAACTTGGAGGAGCTTCTGGAAATCTGATTCACAAAGTATTTACTGTACACACCCGAAGACGTCCAAATTATAATTTAAAGTAGGCCTACTTACGAATTACGGAACATTTGAATTATATTAAATAAATAAAATTGTTTTTATTTGAATTTCATGGTAGGTTCGATTGAGGAAAGCTACTCTCGCTCTAGTGGCTTAGGCCCAAGACAAATAGGTTCATTTGAATGACAACAGTTCAGAGATTATTAACATGCTGGGAGTGAACTGTTGTCGTTCGAATGAGATTCATAGCTTCGTCCCATCTTGTTTGTAGACACCTTTTTAAGGTATTTTTAATGGAAATTTGGGAGCTTTATGTCATATTTTCTTTGTTTGCGTCATTTTTGGGTCTTAATTTAGGCATTTTAAAGGAATTTTTAGTCATTTTTGAATAAATTTGAGGAATTAATGTTTAGTTATTTTTTTTAGTGATATTCAGTGGCGTATTCTCCGGGTATGGTAGTCCTGCACTGCATACCCATAATGATATGGACTAGTTTTTTGTTTAATCCAATGCTGTCTGTGTGAACTGTGTAAACAATAATGTTTAAATTGTTAATACTCTGACAAGACATCTTGTGAATGTGTGGAATGCCAGGCCTCCACCGTGGTTCGGATTCCACGTTAAACTGTAGGTCCTTCATTTCATCTCACAATCACCCTATCATTACACATTAGCGTAAGTGCGTATAACCCGAACGGGTAGTAAGACGCGGTGCTAATAATAATAAATTGTTAATAAATATTCAAGTAATGAATTATTAATTTTAAAACTAGTATTGGTTCATATTACAAGAATACTGTGTTTTAAGTAATTCTTCTTCCAAAAGGTTCTACTTAGCACAATAGGAAACCCCGGGCTTGCTACTTGAAAAACGCAAGGCAAGATAGGGAGGCTCTAATGACCTTGCCCAATGTCTAGTGGGTTGCAACACATTCCTTTCCGCTCACCCATAAGTAATTGGCTAATGAACTCACTGCTTACACCCCAGGTCATGCTGTTCATGGGAAGCAAGCTAAGTATTGTGCCAACTATTGAAAAAAGATTCACGATCATGATGTTTATTTGTTAAGCTAATTTAGTGTAGTTTAAGTAAAATTACATGAAATATATATTAAATTTATTGTAAAATAATAGTCAGTACACATAACAAGCTTTAAATTATACACTAATTAAATACATTGAGTTATGTTTAGGCATTCTAGTAGCATGTATTATCATGTCTTTGACAAACACATTTAACCACTCTTTCAAATTTAGGCATTTCAGCACTGATAGAGGGGGAAAAGGGGGAGGGGGTGGGTGATGAGGCTATTTTAACCGTAATTGACGGTAATTCTGGTGTGTTTTTTTTTATTAGAAAGGATCATGGAGTTTTAATAGTGTTATCTTAGTTTTTGTTTTACATTAACGACTTATTAGTCATTGTGATTTTATATAATTATACATCAAAGAATTCCAAAAGTTAGGAGTGTAACTTCACCATTTCAAGATGATTTAGAAGAAAAAGGTAAAATAAAATATATTTTCATATAATTTACTTAATCAGTGACGCACCCAGCCATTTACTTTGGGGAGAGGCATTAAATCAAGGCTGTAGCAAGAATTACATTTTGATGGCGAGAGCGGGTTTGTGGTTGCACAGCCTCCTAAGCCCTGAAGGCAGAGAATATTTATAAATATTAAATGCTTTTATAAATAATTTGGAGTAGTTTTATAGTAATTTAGAGATTTAAATAATGCAAATGGTATCGAAGCTATTATTTATATGTTTTTTCAATTGTTAATTTTGTGTGTAACGGTAAACTTGTTGAATATTAGGCTTAATTCTGAAACCTGGTCTTAAAATGTAGCATATACATTCGACACATCTTCAATGCTAAATATTTTAGCTATACTCAATATTATTTAAATTTCTATTAACATTATTTGTGGTGTTGGAGAAATGGGGGGGGGGGGGTTGTCCAATACCCTGTTTGCGCCTCTCACCCTTGGGTGCACCGCTGCTTACAGCAAAAGATATGTGTAAATATCTTAGCAATAAACCAATGACGTAGCGATGGATTATTAATAGTCCGAGATAATCTCCCCTATGCTAGTCAGATTTTGCGCATCTAAATAGCTTCTGGAGCATAAATTATCAAGTTGGGAGACTCGTTTGTTTCTAAGCAGCATTATGTGAGTTAAGTTAAGCTTTAAGAATTAGTTTTAATTGCAACGTGAGTTGGACAATCCACCTGATTCCCTCTCACCAAAATTTGATGGACGCTTGATCGTTGTATCACTTAATTTTACTCTTATTATGATTGTTTTCTTTGAGTATTGCTAACTGTGTGCCTTTAATTAGAGACGACTGAATTATATTCATTCTGAATGGTCTCCATTCAGACATTTTCTTAAACATGCATTACAAATAAAAAGTCTGATTTGTATCAATTTTCATAATGTCCACAAAATTCTGAATTGTATCCATTCTGAATGGTCTCCATTCAGACATTTTCTTAAACGATCACCACAAATAAAAAGTCTGAATTGTATCTATTTAATTTCGGTATCCCTTGTCTGATAGATAGCAGCAGAAGAAACTCGCTTTAACTAATTCCATGTTTACTAGAGAGAAGCACTTCTTTAAATCATTCCGTGTTTACTAAAGAGCAGCACTATCTCTGTATTAATATAAAAAATATAATCTTTTTACTTATTGTCTTATTACTTTAAAATCTAAGCACTGATTTTATGACTTATTTTTATAAACATTACAGAATATATTTGTGTATAAGGTGCTTGTTCGATNGAACAGACACTAGAGAATCGGTGTCTTCAAGTTTAAACAATCAAAAAGTTATGTTTTTAAAGAATTATCATATTAGAACATTTCTTATTGAAAGTTTCAATTTTTATGCTTAGGCCTACTAGCACCGAAGTTGAGGGTTCGTTAAAAGCCAACTTTTTTTCAACACACATTTAAATGCATGTGGGTTGGGAGCAATGAATTTTCACTATAACCAAGTTCACTAAAACCAGAATTGACTGTAGTTTGGATCATCCCGCAATTCGATAATAAGGTGAGTATGTGAAAATTATCTTATTTTTAGCATCCAAGATTTGGTCCATCTTCGATTTATCTTGGATTTTTTTTAGCTTTTGCTTTACACAATACAAACCGATAGCTTTTATACATCAATTTGTCTTGGCCGAACTTGTACTCTAGTAAAAACTCGCCACTACTGAGAAGTAGCCTTCTACGACAAGAAACTGGAAACTACTGAAGCAAGTAAAAGTTTGTGCAAATCTAACTGAATGTATAAACGGGTAGGCTTGTGTAAATCAATTTGCACATGCTCGTTTGAGCCAAATGTTGAAACGTCTAAACCCTGCTTAGTAAGCATAATCACAGTAACTTGCTTTGCTTTCCAGCAGCATACGTGTCCAAGAGAGGTTCTCCCAAAAGTTTTTAATTGAAGAGCCGATTTTAAAACTAAACTCATGCAACACAAATATATCTGTGTACGTTAAGTAATTTTGCAAATCATAGACACCTTCCAAGCTCGTAGGCTAACCATTTACGGTCCACACTTAGAGATCCTCGTAATTTAAACATTAAAAGCTGTTTGTTCATTTTCCCTGCGTCTCATTACCATTCCTAGACATACGCAGATTAATAACTTTTTTTAGTAGAAATAAGGAAATTAAAATTTTGAAGAAATATGCCTTCATTTATTTGGAAGAGTTGTAAGAAACCATTTAGGAAAGACAACTCTCAATACATTAGGCCATGATTCGAACCCAGACTTTCTCATCACTGGAAGATCAGACTATATATGAGACTGACAGTTATTCCGGGTGCCCTCAGGCGTGGATAAAGATCCATTATTAACATTTTATTTATTATTACAAAATATTATTGAGCTTCTTTCAATTATCAACCATTTATATTAGAATTATTTCCTAATTTTATATTATATAAAAAAAAAATGTCGTGGGCTAAAGATGTTCTACTCTTTGGGAACCTCTAGTGCAGAATAATTAATTAGAAAGCTGATCTCTTGACTTGAGCACGATCTTTATGGTGATCTTCCTTAAAACGTTATCTAACAAGCTCCGAAAAGTTTGTTCATGATTGCCAAACATATCATACCGCATCGAAATGGGGACGTAGCGGTAGGCTTAAAGTTTTGAGTTTGAGACCGGATAGAAAGTATAAAGGAATTTTACCATCTTACATCCATTACTGTTCCCAGCCTGTGGCCTGGGTCAGTTTCTTATTCAATTCATATATATTTCACTACCGGCTTGCTAAGACATCCTAGCTTGATATGCCTTATGAGAAATCTTAAGACCAGGACAAGCACAACATCCAGTTCCGTCCGTTAATTCATCACTGTGAAAGGGTATACCCACATTTCACCAATTATACATTTTTTGGCAATCCGGGAATCGAACACGGGACCCTTAGCTCAGTGAACAGACATGCCACCGACTGAACTAAGTTGTCTGATGATATGGTAATCTAATGAATCGAAATCTTTAGTGCGGCCTGCAATACCCTCTTAATGATACTGCCGCCCTCACACCAGTTTGAGTTGGACACGCCTGGTCGGTTGGTTTAATGATCCTCTGTGACTGTCAAGTTTCCAAGGGGGACGAAAAACAGACGAGTCATGAGGAGGGCCTACCATCCAGGTGATAGGAACACTTACAGTAGCTCCATGGCTTCTTTGGTGCTGACTGACAGCTCACAGCTGATAGCTAAAAGCTTTTAAAAGTTACCAGAACAAATTATGTATCCCTACGCCGAACCATATGATCTTCAAAAACATGTGTTTAGCAGCTGTCACTTCTGACAATCAAAATTTAGGTATATACCTAAATGTTGACTGTCATAAGTCAGCTGTGAGCTGTCAGTCAGCACCAAAGAAGCCATGGGGCTACTGTAGCTTGATTTATCAGCAAAGTAAAAAAAAAAAATGTAAATAAATTAGAAAGTATGTTGTAGAAGTAGAGAGGCTAGAGAGGTTAACCACAAATCCAGAGGGGCCAAGTTTGATCCTAGACGATGGTGTCTATAATTAACTATTAGCTTTTAAGTTTGAAATTTTATTCGGATTCTTGAATTTTAGTTTTGAAGGTTGTATGCGTACTTCTAGGTAAAGTTAGTTTAATAGGGATTTTATTGGATGTGTTGTTAAAGGTTACTATAAAATTTATAATGAAAAAATCCCACAGAAATTCTACATTCCTTGATAACTGTAACCTATTACTACAACTTTGCACCTATGTTTTCCCCTTCAAGGATTATAATTTCAAATACATTTTAAGGTGGGATGGAAGAGAATGAGAGAAAAGGTCAGGCTGTTTTCATAGCAAGTTTTTTTAGACAAAATAAATCAAATACGGCTCAGTAGAAACATAGTTTAATCTTCAACACATATTAATACTAACAATTCATGAATATTTATCATGAATATATTTGCATTTTATGATACACTTTTTAAATGAAGAGAAAAAAGCTATCATCAAATTCTAGGACACATTTTACAGATATACAAGAACTGTTGAGATTAATATGTGAATCAAATGAGATCCTATTTTTCTACTGAATAAATATTTGACTTATTTTACCGAAAAAAAAGTTTTGCTATAAAAACTACACAAATACTGTCCTTAGCTCGCGTTCCCTTCGATCCCACCTTAAAGTTCTTGATATTAGGCCCTAGTGTGATAGATGTGCAAGGCGCTTTGACTTACAAACAACTGAGCCACACGCGACCACTTTTGTTATTATTATCATCATCACGTCTTACTACCCGTCTGGGATGTACACGTTTAAATTAGGCTACATTATTGGTATTCATAGGAAGGAGGAATGAATAACTTAGAGGAAATATACCCGCATTTATATGGAGGAAGAGAGACGTGGGAACCCATTTGGGAGAGGGGGGGGGGGAACACGCCCTCAGTACACACAGATTTGAACTGTGACCTTCATGTCAGCCGCAAACCAGACTAGATGAGTTAACGAGGGTTAACTTTTTAGATATAAGGGAGTGATCTGAACAGTGGCGGAGCTTTATTTGGTGGCGACCCCCTCCCCCCTCCCTTCCTCCTCGCCCAGTGTTTGAAACAGTGCGCTCCCTTTACCGCCCTCATCCACTTAGCCAACCTTCTATCATGCCACATAATTGTTAAGAAACTTCCACATTATTTAAATGTAGAGGGCTATATTATTAATTTTAGACGTAAACGTTGTTTTAATATAAAATGATAAATATGTAATTAACGCTTTAGTTTTTTTTCTTCTAAAATGTCTATGCACAATATTATACAATAATAATTGCACAAGGAATAATAAATTAATGACGTTAAATGTTCATTATTATAATAATACAAACTAACTTATAATAGCCAATAATAACACCTAATAATATTTACATACATTCAAAGTTAAAGAGGAAACCCAAGAGGAAAAACTTTTTTATACAAAAACATGGCATACAAATAAAATATCTTATAGCTATTAAAAGATGAACTGAGCTGTAACCGCACGATTGTCTGGCTCATATAGTCTTATCTGGCCGCTAGAACACACTGTGGCTCCCCAACAGCTCGACAAGGCTCTGGAACAGTCAATGCCTTTCTAGAACATAGGTTACACACTTAAACATATGAGGTGTCATTTCTTGAACCGCTACTTTTACTAGATATATATGAACACGCATCAGCGATGAATTCATACAAATCTTCATCACTTCCCTGAATTTATGAGATCTGTTAATTTTATAACACAATAAAACTCATAAAGTTGACTGTGTAAATAAACATTCATGTCACAAGCAACCGCGAACCACTGATCTACTGCCACCATTATCATAAAAAAAAATATCTATTTTTTCACATGAACATAGTAACAGCTGATTTATATTTGTGGTAAGAATTGTTGCCTGAAGATTCCTGAACATGTAAATCTAAACATTAGATCAACAGAAAAATATCAGAAGGTGCAAGATTTCGGAAATATAACACTGGTTGATAAACATAGGTCTACGTATCCCGCCTTTAACGATAATTTGGGGAAAAAACGTAATAGTACGTATCCCGATCTCAATCTGATAAGATTAAACTGGCCCTTTCAACTTTTACTTGCTTCTTCTAAAAACTAGCTCCCTTCAAACTCTCTTAACATTTCACCCTCTCCATACCTCTTGCCAGCCCTTCAGTCGTGGAGGGTGCGGGTGAGTAAAAACACCACTCTGGACTCTCCTTCCCCCATCCTCCTTCTAGATACGTTACCATCATCCTCCTTCTAGATACGTTACCATCATCCTCCTTCTAGATACGTTACCATCATCCTCCTTCTAGATACGTTACCATCATCCTCCTTCTAGATACGTTACCATCATCCTCCTTCTAGATACGTTACCATCATCCTCCTTCTAGATACGTTACCATCATCCTCCTTCTAGATACGTTACCATCATCCTCCTTCTAGATACGTTACCATCATCCTCCTTCTAGATACGTTACCATCATCCTCCTTCTAGATACGTTACCATCATCCTCCTTCTAGATACGTTACCATCATCCTCCTTCTAGATACGTTACCATCATCCTCCTTCTAGATACGTTACCATCATCCTCCTTCTAGATACGTTACCATCATCCTCCTTCTAGATACGTTACCATCATCCTCCTTCTAGATACGTTACCATCATCCTCCTTCTAGATACGTTACCATCATACGACAGACTGTTCAAAGACATCTTAACTGGCTTTCCTTAAGTAAACTAATCAAGGAAGAAATAAGAATCCTAATAAGGCAAATTAAATACAAATTAGCCAGTTATGCAAGTGTGTATACAATATTTCAGTATAACACTCTTTAAACTCGTTGGAAAGTGCGCGGGTATGGCACACAGAGAGATGGACAAATGGATGCGTCAGGAACCACACACCTTTCACAGCTGACCCCGATAGCGACCTCTCGTCATCTGTCTGGCCATTGAACGGCCGGTCGGCGGCGCCATGCATGAAGGGACCAAACCACCAAGTTTGTTTAGGGTCATTGTGCAGCATTATCTCCCTGCAATATGGACCTAAGACGTCTCGGTGGTTGGTGTGTTCGTGCGGATTGTATCAGTCGCACGTTCTCTGAATGAGAGGGTACAAGACTCTATAGTCTAGGACGCTCGCTATCAATTTATCTGACTAGGGCTACTGTTTGTATTTACTGCTCGCCTCGAGGCACAAAGAATTATATACCTTTATCATCACCTCACGGGGCCTAAAAGGCTTATTTGGGGTGGCTAATGGAACTGACAGGTACTATTCTAAGGACTTTAAGAATTAGCTATTAGTAGTATCTTAAGGACTTACTTTTGGGAACTAAAGGAACTCACGTAAAGGGTTTACTCTTGGGACTTCAATAACTAACTATTGGTAACTAAAAGGTTTATTTGCAGGACATAAAGGGGTGACAAGGCCTACTCTTAGAACTTTAAGGATTAACTATTGGTAACCAAAAGGTTTACTTGCAGGACCTAAAGGGTTGGCTCACGTAAAGAGTCTACCCTTGGAACTTAAAGGACTAACTATTGGCACCTAAAAGGTTTACTTGCAGGACCTAAAGTGTTGACTTACGTAAAGAGTCTACCCTTGGAACTTTAAGGACTAACTATTGGCACCTAAAAGGTTTACTTGCAAGACCTAAAGGGTTGACTCACGTAAAGAGTCTACCCTTGGAACTTTAAGGACTAACTATTGGAACCTAAAAGGCTTACTTGCAGGACCTAAAGTGTTGACTTACGTAAAGGGTTTACTCTTAGAACTTTAAGGTATACTTATTGGCACCTAAAAGGTTTAGTTGCGGAACCTAAAGGGTTGACTCACGTAAAGTGTGTACCCTTGGGTCTTTAGGGTTTACTTTTGGGACTTACAAGATTCACTCCAGAATTATACCTAAAAAGGTATTTAGGGGTGGGATGACGGGTGGCTACCTGCAGTAGGCTAGTATTTACGTACCCCAACAGAAGATGGCAAGGGGATGTGTCAATATTAAATCTACCTTGAAGCAAATTAAATGTTTGTAAGCATGAATGGGATTGGAGGCGCTATGAAGTTTTATAAGACTTCATTGCGAAGCATACTTAAGAGTTTGGTCTTAGTATCTTACGTGTCTACTTATGGACATTAAGGGAGTGGGAATGAAGGGGGCGCGATTTAAGGCCAGTTTTTTTGTCAGTTTTTTAACTTTTTTTTTGCCGCAAAACATATACTATTTTTTAGTGGAACCGTCTATTTAGTTTTATTTTCTTCACATTTTAATCTCAACAGTAGTTAAATATTTGTCAAGGCATCATGGAATTTGATAACATTTTCTCTTCATTTCTAAAAGTTACTCATTAAATGTCAATATGCCCGTGACATATATTCAATAACTTTTAAGACTATTTATTATGTGTAGAAAATTAAACTAAGCTTATATACTGAATAAATCATAGATGTGCGCAACGTGGGTGCCGGAGCAACCCCACTAGCCACAAAAACAAAGAGGAAAAGATGGAGGAAAAAAAAACAAAGCTACCTATCTTTTTATATTTGAGAAACTAGTCGATGGATATTCCAAAGGTATTGGTTAGTGTAGGCTTGAGATCCTGTTTCTAAACCGACGGATGGCTGTTTGTTTTTCAAAGAAAGACTTAGCTTGTCAAATAAAACATTATTATTATTTTTTAAATTAATTTAATTGTATTCGGTGACAGAGGGAGGAGAGTTGACGGGCCTACGTGAATCCCATTCACTTTGGCCTCCAACTTCCACCCTCATCAGTCACACACAGCTTACGTTTATGAAAGTTTATGAAAGGTGTATTTTTGCGAAAGGTTTTTCATTTCTCTATTAGAAGTTGTTCACTTCCATCTTCACTTCAATCGAGCTGTCAAGAAAATAATATTTACTTTCAACCGATGGAATATGGTAGTCTTAGAGCTAGCTACAAGTAAATATTTATTAACTTGTTGACAAACACTTCTTCTTTTATTTCAAATCTAGAACGGACACAACAACCAGACCCCAGCCATTAATTCATTATTGTGAAAGGTGAAACACACATGTCATCGATGATACATTTTTCGGCCATGCCTGAAATTGAACCCGGGACCCTTAGATCAATAGACATACACGCTAACGACTGAGCTAAGGTATCGAACAAAAGTGGATATAAAACCCTAAAATATATAGTTAGAATGTGTTTAACAAGTTAGTATAGATATAAGATCATTACGTTATCTTTTAGAACGAAGATTATCAGATGTTTTAAATTTGGAGTGATCCGCTCGACACCTTAGCTCAGTCGGCAACGTGTTTTTATACTGATCTAAGTGCCCCGGGTTCAATTCCCGGCATGGCCTAAAAAATTATGATTGGTGAAATGTGGGTCCACCCTTTCACATTGTAAAATTAACGGCCGGGGACTGGATGGTGTGCTTGTTCTAATCTAAAGATAGATTATAAGGCACATGAAGCTACGACAGGCCTAGCAAGCCAATAGTGGAAAATATATGACGTGAATAAAAAACTAGCCCAGGTCACAGGCTGGAATCAGTTATGGCTGCAAACAATTATGACCATTCGAACATCATTAAATGTATATTTTACACTTTTTATCAAACCATTATTTAGAAGAAAATCATTTAAACAAACAAATATATCAAAAGTGAGAACTGCCGGATCACATGACTTGACGTATTAATATATGAAAATTGCTTGAGTAACTTTTGTATTTGTCGAAAAAACCTTCTTATTTGAATTTGACTATTCATACAACTCTTTTTTTTACGTTCATTACTTTTCACCACCTGTGGCCTGGGTCAGCGTTTTTTATTCAAGCCGTATATATTTTCCACTATCTGTTTGCCTGTCATAGATTTACATGCCTTATAATTTAACTTAAGATAAGGACAAGCCCAACATCCAGTCCCCAGCCGTTAATTTATCAATATAAAAGGAGGGGAACCCATATTTAACCAATGATAAATTTCTCGGCCATGCCAGGAATCGAACCCGGGACCCATAGCTCAGTGGGCAGACACGACCGACTGAGTTAAGGTGTTAGATCTATTAGTACAAATATATGTATTTGTATGGAAAAACATATAAACATATGTATATATATCCTAAACAGGTGGTCGCAGGTTCTAACGCGCCAACCTCCATTTAGATTGAATTACTGGTACCTGCCTCGGTGGTGTAGTCGGCTAACGCGCTAGTCATGTTGAGCTTGAATGCTGAGGACGGGCAGATCGAGGTTCGAATCTCGGTCGGGTGAACTGGGGGTGGTTTTCCCTAAATGGTTTTCCACTCTCCCTCCACGCAAATGCGGGTTCACTTCCTTTAAATTCAACCTTCCTAATTCCTGATCCATTAGCGTAATTGGTACTTAAAGCGTATAACCCGAACGGGTAGTAATACGCGGTGCTAAAAAATAATAATAAAAATAATAATAATTACTGGTAACGAGGAGATCGAGGTTCCAAGTTATATCAGCTGTGCTAAGGGTGGATTTTCCTAAATGGTTTCCCACTCTCCCTCCACGCAAATGCTAGTATGTTTCCTCCAAAAGTATCCCTTCCGCATCCCTATTCCATTAGCGTAGTCCATGTATACCAATAACCCGGAGGCTACTAATATGTGCTGAGGAAAATATAAATAGGGCTACGCCTGTCATTGCACGTTTGTATTACCCTTCACCCTTTAGCATTTAGGGTGGGGTGGTAGAGGACGCGAGAAAAGGTAAGCGTTTTTTGCAGTTTTTTTATGGCAACACATTTTGTTGGCTAAAATAAATAAAATATTTCTCCAGTACAAACATAGAGTATAGTTTTATTCACATGGTGATATCAACAGTTGTTGAATATCCACCACGAGTATATGGCGGCATTAGATGAGAAACTTTTTTAAATGAAGTGAACAATTCCAGAAGATCCTCGACAGATATTCAAGAAATTTTGAGGTCACCTCGCGAAGAAAATTAAATTCTATGTTTGTACTGGGTCAATATTTTATTTATTTAGGCCAACAAAAATGTTTTGCCATAAAAACTTTTAGAAACACTGGATTTTTCTCGCATTCCATTTAATCCCAGCACAAGGATTCATTATTATGAGTAGGGTGAATTTAAACGAAACGTACAAGTATCCGCCTGTATTGTGGGTTAACATCAAATACAAGTGTTTTTCCTCCACATCTTAGAATCCCGTCCGGGCTATCCACATTTGATGATTCTAAAGGGCTATGAATGTGGAAGTTGGAATTTAAATTAAGTGTACCTTCATTAGTGGGGCAAAGGGATATATAAATTAAATTGATGAATTTCATTTGCGCCCAACTCAGATTGAATCTTAACCTCTCGGGTATCATCGATCCATTGCAAGCCTGACGACTTAGACCGTGTGGTCACCCTCTTGCTTGAGATTAGCTTTGATTTATTGTACTGAATTTAGTATCTCATATATTCTTAGGATGAAAAAATTATGTTTTGGAGAAAAAATTTATTATCATCATATATAGCATTTTAGAAAGCATTTTAACAAAGATTGAAAGTAAGCAGAGTAGAAAAGAAATTATTAGTTTATTGGATAATAAAAATTAAGTGAATATTAATGTATAGTCAGATAATAGTGAAGGGATAGACAAATGTGAAATAATACGGATTGAAAACAGTAAGTTAAAATTTTTAAGAATTAAAATATTAGATAAATAAAATAACATAAAACACTGATAAATGTTTTTAATTATTATATTCAATAAAAATATTTATAATTAAAAAAATTAAATTAATATTAAGGAAAGTAATTTAATTTCGAAGTTTATATGTGATTATTTAAGTCCCTTTTGACTTTGTAACTAAGGTATTTTTTTAAGGATCACCACTAGACTTTCGACATGTTTCGATATAATAAATATGATTATCAGGAAAAATTGTTTTGTTTTGAAATGGCGAGTGTTTTGTTGTTACTGCATGATGCTTCGAACATCATAAACTAATGTGTATTTATTTTTTAAAGAGTTTTTTATCTTATTTTAACTGTATCCAATGTTTTAATTCTTGAATTTTTAAAAACATTTCTCAACTTACTATTTTAAATCTATATTATATCACATTTGTTCATCCCTCCACTTTTATGATTATTCTTTATCCAATAAATTATAAATTTAGTTTCAAGTGCTATCCTAGCTTATAAATATATTATGGTTAAGACTTAGATAAAAACTTAAGATTAGCAATATAAAGTGAAAAGATATACTACACTGATGAATTAATAAAATGTAAAAAATTATTAAATGTTTGAAATTGATATACTTTTATGTTCAAAAACAGGTTAAACTGTGCTTTCAACAAGCATAATTATATCATGATAAGTTAGAAAATGGGTCAATAACATCATCAACAACAATTATTAGACCATAAGTTGATGACAAGTCAAAAAAATAACATATACAACATATTAAAATATAATTAAAATATCTAGAACAAAAATTGAGGATAACTCATAGTTTACATTTAAACACTGATGTCTACTAGTTAAATACAATTAACCTCGTAGGTAAGCGTCTTTCAAAGTGATACAAAAGAATGTGATTGTAAGGTCTTGTACTATGATTAAACTTTGGTAATTAATATAAGTTCAAGTATAGAATCTAAGTCTTATTCTTGTTTAGTCCCATTACTCCTTTAGCAGGTATAATCGGTGTTTAAAAGAAAGCTGATTCAATTCTCGCTGACATGTTTCGGTATGTTTATACCATAATCATGGTCACTCTAAAATGAAATTAAAGACTATTAGGAAGACTGCAGAGAGGGAAAAACAAAAAAAATAACATTATTCAAAACCTTGAAAAAACCCAAATAGGTAAACAAACAAACAAACTTACCAAAGTAAATATAGCTAAATAGTAATTTAGATTATGGTAATGGTTGCTTATGTTTCGAGGAACCATTAAACCTATAATAATAATAATAATAATAATAACTTAGCGATCAAGCCTACAGTCCAAGGTATTTGACAGCTTTGATTTATCCCAGAGCTTCACCGGGTTATCTATCTATATCAACAGTAACCAAATAAGTGGGTACGCAGGCTATGGCGTCGTCAACCTCTTAAAGACTGATTTGCCAGTGACGGGTATGTCAGGGCTGAAATCCAGGTTGGATGTATTTTTAAACGGTTGCCCATTATATACATCTACCAGTACATTTTACCCTGGATTTTGTCTTCCTTGTCCTTAACACTATTAGTGTACACATGTGAATATTCCGGATGGGTAGTAGGACGTGGTATACACTGTCAGACTTTCTGTTGTGTGCCTATCAAAGAATAATTTTATTTGTTAGTGGACGGCTAAATCTATAAAATCCTTTTACATCAAAGCCAGTCTCATAACTCCGCAAATATGATTAAAAAAAATCGTTGTAAATGAACTGATGTGACATTTTCAGCCATTTTGTGTTTCTATTATTTATTACAACTCAAACTATAGGTTGTTAAAGAAAAGGAGCCCTGTTGGAATCTTTAGGCTTTACTTTGGCCTGAACTATAATTTCAGGCCATACCCGGGGTCGAACGAGTACCCTTTGTTGACCTTTCTGACCTCCCACCCACTGGAACTGACCTCCGACAGCGATCATGTCGATGTCAATGGGCGCGGGGAGGAGAGAAAGGGCGACCCGTTTTCATATTATTATACAATAAGTGAGCCAAAGTGGAAAAGTCTTCTGGTCTGAGGCCGCGGACCAACTTTTTCTTCCGGCCGTTTTGGAAAGAAAGGTGTGGGGATGACCGGGAGACCCCATATTCCGCGATGAGAGGGAGAACTGTTTAAAAGGAGAGGATGTTTCCGTTGAAAGCATCACAGCGTGATCGTCCTCTGTCAAGTCAACACTCAAGCTCAGACATGAGAGTGCTTCTGGTAAGTCGATACTTTAGAGACTTTGTTTAGTTTATTGAGGGGTTACCTGCTACCCTGATCAAGGCCGCTACGAAGCAATC
Organism: Timema monikensis; assembly: GCA_902151445.1. Lineage (NCBI taxonomy): Eukaryota > Metazoa > Arthropoda > Insecta > Phasmatodea > Timematidae > Timema > Timema monikensis. The sequence goes on along the minus strand of CABFVZ010003257.1, from coordinate 18,999 downwards.
GATACAACATATATTAAATATTTTGGAAGCTCTGTTCACATAGGGATGATGTAGAATATGACCTAGGAAGAAATTATTATAGTAAAATAACTGGAGATTATTTTATAAATTATATTTATTAGTTATTTCTAGTATATGCTTAGATAAATTAGAGCTGTGTGGCAATTTTACTTAACTGAACCGTAAAACTATGCATTCGACAAATTAGTTTTTATTTTATGGTTACGTCTTAATACTTGTCCGGGATACCCGTGTATTTATACTAATAGGTTATGGGGAAAAAAATGTATAATTTTGAAGACGTGTGCCTGCATTTTAATTGAGGGAAAGTGGTAAATAATTATAGAAAAAACACTTTAATACTCCCAGGTTGGGATAAGAAACCCGTCCTCCCCGTCTCGCCCGCAAACTAGAACAATACCATGCTGAAACCTCAGTCCACGTTCCCACTGTTGTGTGGGAAAAGGTCTATTAGTGTTTATCTAGGATGAGGAGGGTGAATGAGAGAGAGAGAACACCTGTTATAGTGAGTAGAGAGCACGAATAAAATAACACGAAACAATCAAGACTATTATTAAAAAACTCATCAATGGGTACAACACCTTATCTCAGTCTGTATTTCACCTGTCTATCGAACTAAAGGTGCCGAGTTCAATTCCCGGAATGTCTGAAAAATTTATTATTGATGAAATTAGTACTTCCCCTTTCACAGTATAAAATTAATGGTTTGAACGATAATCGCTATGTTGGTCCTAGGATTGAAGTAGTTTGTAAGTCGAGTGCAAATATTATCAGTCGTTTTATAAAGTGTCCAGATTAAAAAATAATAATAATAGTGTCACCAAAGCCTCTCTGTGAACTCGCACAAGATACAGACATGGATAGAGCATACCGTTAAAACAAAGTTTTCTAATTGACTTATTTCTACAAAGCGTGTTCAACAAGTTCTTGTTCTTGTTCTTCTTCTTCTTATTATTATTATTATTATTATTAGCACCGCGTCTTACTACCCGTTCGGGCTATACGCACTTACGCTAAAGTGTAATGGTAGGGTGATTGTGAGATGAAATGAAGGACCTACAGTTTAACGTGGAATCCGAACCACGGTGGTGGCCTGGCATTCCCCACATTCACAAGATGTCTTGTCAGAGGTGAAGGAAGGGTTTGGAAATCAGATAAATCTGTGCCGGGACCGAGGATTGAACCCCGGCCGCCAGCACAGAAGTCTGACACCTTACCCCTAGACCATCAGGTCACCAAGTTCTTGTTCTTGCTGTGTATTCTTACCCACTCTTGGACCAAAAACACGATAATGTAGTATTTTATTTATTAAAAACACTTATCTAATATTTTTTTTTGTACACTAAGTCTTTAGCTAATCTTGCTTACCTTGTTTTGCAAGCATCATCAGCGCTAAAGCAATTTCTTGCTTTTTTTTGACTCTTGCTTTCAAAACTTCCTCAAAGGCACCGTTCATGCTCGTTTCAAAGCACGGTTCTCGTTGTGTTGTTCCAATATATTTCCTAGTGTCCATATAAAATGAGTTTTTTTAAAGGTTGTATAATTTTTGTAAAAACTGTTATTAAGTTGAAAATCAACATATTATTCTTATTGTTAAATTAATAACAAAGTAACTTTGGGTGTAACAAATAGGGTACCTAACTACCCGGTTTTATCCGATTCTTTTCCATTGAAATAGATATTGAGTACCAAAAATACCGGCCAGTTAACAAAAATAAAACATATTTCAAGACAAAGATAAGAGATGGCTTTGTTCAATAGTACAGACGTTCCAGACTTCTATTAATGTTCAGACGACCTATGATGAACCAAATATTCCAATACCACTGCAGTGAAAGCACAATAGTAATTTTTTACTTCGCGTAGACATAAATATTTTTCTTGTAATTTTAACTCCAGATTGAGCCTCGATAACAGTTCGATTAGTACACTATGTAACGAGAAGATAGCAGCACTTCTTAGAGGAAAACTGCCAGTACCCCGCTTTGTTTTACTACCCCGTTAAGCCAACTTTCCCTTAATCATTCCTTGACAATTGTTTTATTCAATCGGAACTTTTGAGAAGGTGAGAGAGTTCAAACAAAGTTAAAATGCAATTCATGAAATGTTTGTGGATATCTTAGGTAAAGCTGAAAAGCTGTAATAGCTGGATGGCTTCCCGTATTGGTATTTCATTTGAGTAGAATATGATTATTGAGGACAATAATAAAAAGTACTAAAGTTTGCACGTGTGTTGTCCTATGTTTAAATACTCACGCAGGAGAATATTGAATTAATCTTTATTTTGTGTTTTGGAATTTAACAATGGTTCGGAGAATGTATAAGAAGTACTTGTCCTTACAAGATTATGTTGTTTCGCAGGTTGTGGCGTCCCTAACGACGCTTGTCGCTGCGCGTCCCGAAGCCGGCTACTCCTACAACACCCCATCGCAGAGCTACGGATCCCCGTCCAACGGCCTCTTCGCTGACGTCGGGACCAATTTCATCAATGGATTTAACGGCTTTAACCGTTTCAATGGAGGAAGCCGTGGATTTGGAGGTGTACTCTCTGGAGGGAGAGGTTTTACAGGAGTCAGCGCAAGCGGATTTGGAGGCAACAGCGGAGGTGGATTTGGAGGCAGCAGTGGAGGTGGATTTGGAGGCAGCAGTGGAGGTGGATTTGGAGGCAGCAGTGGAGGTGGATTTGTAGGCGTAAGCGGAGGTGGATTTGGAGGCAGCAGCGGAGGTGGATTTGGAGGAAGCAGCGGAGGTGGATTTGGAGGCACCAGTGGAGGTGGCTCTGGAGGTGGAAATGGAGGACTCATCATTGGAGGTGGAGGATTTGGGGGTGGTGCCGGGTCCGGCATTGGTGCTAGCGCTGGAGGTGGAAGTGGTGGTGGTGGTGCTGGAGGCGCTGGTGGTGGAACCCGAGTGACAAGCAGCGTTTACGTCCACACTGCTCCCCCTGATGATGAAGACTTCAGAGCCCAACAAGTCATCGCTCCCCGGCAGGCCAGGATCAACTACAAGATCGTGTTCATCAAGGCTCCTACTGCTCCCACCCCTGTCAACCCCATCATCCCCGAGTTCGCTCAGGACCAGGAGAAGACGCTCATCTACGTGCTCGTCAAGAAACCCGAGGAAGCTGACGATATCGTCATCCCCACACCAACTCCCACCCAACCTTCCAAACCAGAGGTCTTCTTCATCAAGTACAAGACCCAGAAGGAGGTCACTGGTGGCGACGCCGGAATTGGAACAGGCACCGGGACTGGTATTGGAACTGGTATTGGAACTGGTATCGGAACTGGTATTGGAACTGGCGTCGGGATTAGTGGCATCACTGGCATCCGTGGTATAAACATTGGAGGCGTATCTGGTCGCTACGGTGTTCCCGGAGCGCACGGCTACTAGGTCCTCTACCTCTATGACCAAAGAGGTACCTGATCAACGAGAAGACATCGCGTGCTTTACCACCAAGCTGTTCTTGAGATGACCTCAATAATCCTCGAGATACAACTACACACAACATTCCCGAAACGCAAGTGTTTTCTCCATGTAGTCACATGTCCAAGTCACGTGCGGGGGTATAACTTTAAGGTAACGTTCAACGTAATAGTGTTAACCCCGATGGTGTTAGCTAAAAGATCACTTCATTCCACTATATGAATTATAGCTTATACATTTAACCAACTAGATTATAATCAGGTCCATAGAATTTCATAATAAAATCACTACAACTATAGTGTCTAAGGAATGCCAGGTCTCCACCGTGGTTCGGATTCCACGTTAAACTGTAGGTCCTTCATTTCATCTCACAATCACCCTACCATTACACATTAGCGTAAGTGCGTATAACCCGAACGGGTAGTAAGACGCGGTGCTAATAATAATAATAATAATAATAATATAGTGTCTACCTCCAAAGAAAATACATTTGCACGTGACTAGTTGATTGGCATGAACATACTAATCCAGTGCGAGGAAGGAAATGAATTGCTCCGTTGCTAGTCGTGACAACTCACTACAAACACTTATCCTCAAACTAGTATGACTACTAGCATCTAATAGATATTTACTTGGAATGGCATTACAAGCACATTCATCAAGACAGGATTCTTCAATGAGTTTAAAGATGATTCATCACAATTTTCTTCTCAGCAACAACTGTTAATTATAACCTCTTAGTATTTATTGCAATTTGATATTAACTTAATAATATTCTCATCGTTTTGCCTCGGAGCAAATACATTCCTTAATCGAAACTGGATATAGAGATAGGACGATCCATGTTATACAGTAATAATAATCCCAAATTGTTTATTTTTAATCAATTTATGTACATATATTATTATCTATAGGCATGAAATAAAAATGTTTTTTTACGGTGGCAATAAAATGTATTTTGTATAAAAAATATTACGTGCGTTTTAATTTTGTAAATGAAATATTAGACCTTATTGGTTATTTTGATACCTATTTTGTAGTTTTGTACACATGACTAATTAGACGCATGACTTAGTAACTATCTTATCTTAAGATAACGTACTCAACTTGAAAACTATGAATACAAGTACCAGGGTAACTTCATGTATAAATATTACACCAGTTACACATTTAAACCACGTGAAAAATCACCCTTGGCTCATGGGATTCGAACCCTGACTTTCTAGTCAACGAAAGTCAAGTACACTAGACCACCACTGCGGGTGAAGTTAAATATTTGATGTTCTTTCGAGTGAAGCGTTCTCTATCAACAACAAAACGATTTAATGATGATAGGTCTACTGCACCAAAAACTGCATGATCTAAGACATTAGACTCGCTCAAAGATATTGTTGAAGAGGAGGTAGGGGTTAGAATCCTAACCGAGGATACTGGGGAGGGTTTCATACTATTTGATAATGCGGTTACACTTCTTATAAACTACCCTCCACTTCCTTTATTCCTTAGATAATATCATTTATATAATATTGTAAAAAAGATAACGGCGTCTCAGTCCAGTCTATAGGTATTTTAACTACGAAACAAGGATGAGGTTAAAAAATATAGATTGTATTCAGAGGAAATGTACCCAAATTTACGTGGAGATAAAGTGGAAAATAGCATAAGATAAAATACTCTCATTACACACAGCCAAGATTAACATTTTTATCCGACAATGTCAAACCAGACAAGATGATTCTGACAACTATCCCACGTGCCCACCAATACGAGTATAATTTGTTTATAAACCTTTGTTAAAACGTGTTGAGTAAAAAAACCAAAGCACCATTTTTTGGAATGAAAGATCCCTTTTGATGCCTATATTTTTTAAAGAAGCTCAGATTGTAAAATATTGTAGTGTTCATCCAAAGTTTTTAAATCCAAATTTGTATCTAAATTTATAATTTCTAAAACCGTATTAGTAAACTTTGCAAAGCTTGTCAGCAAATAATAGGGATTTATCTATAAAAATGTAAATGAATATAGTCGTCTCCATGATGGTACCAACGTTTCTACATGCACAGATCCCGTTTATGATTTACCGGTTTTCTGAAGCCGGTAAAGTTCAACGTGTTGAGTCTCTGGTTTGACATTTGACTCTTAATGCAGACTGCTTTATGTAGAACGTAACTTTCTCTACTAAGGCGAAAAATAATTTACGACAATTAACCTTACACCTCTTTATTAGAACCTTAGATAAATAGAGGGGGTAGAGATTATAATACCAAACTAGCAGCTCTAGCCGTGTGATCTAATAAATCAATCGACTATACCAGCATACAACTTACAAAAGAGCTTAACTTTAGACCTGACACAACACTCACTCAGTCCCCGGGACTGTAAATAAAATTCAACATAGGTGATTTCGCCAATACCATCTTGTTTGGTTTTCCGGTAATCATCATCTCTGGTTTGAATCCCAGCCAGGTGTAATAAGCTTGGTTTTCTGAATGGTTTCTCAATCTCTCAATGATCAATTTTTTCGAACATTCCAGGAGTAGAATTGTGGACTCATAGCTCGCTATGCCAACTTTCTACAAACTGATCCAAGGAGTTGACCATGATGGGTCCTCTATTTGTAACTTAGACTTAGACTTAGACTTAGACTTAATTTAGATGACTGTGAGATATTATACCCTTTATATATATATATATATATATATATATAT
>CABFVZ010003257.1:0-12706 GCA_902151445.1 Timema monikensis | reverse complement strand
ATATATATATATATATATATATATATATATGCTTTAAAAGGTTATTCTTATGGCAACCAGATTAGGAAGGTCGACTCGCAATGAATTTGGTCTGCATTTTAATTATATGAAAATAAGTTTATATGTATAGGTCTTAAATATGAAATGGACTCCTTATCCCTCTCGGCAAAGATTATTACACGCAAGTTCCATGCATTAGTGGGGGTATGTTATTAATCCCTAACTAGGGGTCATCCATAAACCACTTATTTTTGATGAGAAGGGGTGATCTTTAATGTCTACTTGATGTTACAGGGGGAGGGTGGATACATAACACAGATCCTATATTTAAATTCTAATGTTGAAAAAATAATAGTATGGCTTTGGTTTTGCCCGTTAAGAAATAAACTTAAAGATAGCTTCCGAATATGTACGGTATTTAAAATGCGAGTGAAGCACTTAATGTTTTCCGATATTTCAAATGCGCTTTGGCGGAATTGTCTGTTTCCATATTTTCACTTTTGATGGTAAAAGTTCTGTAACACATGTTAAGTGTCTACTTGGTGTTACAGGATAGCGGTGGGATGACCCCATATCGAAACTGTCAGCGTCCTCAAGTCCATGACTATGGTACACTCTGCTGGTTATCAAAGAGTTGAAATTTGTAAGAACTAGGTTTACCATAAATGCGAATTAATAGTACCATAAATGTAATAATTGGATTTTGAAATAGTGAACAATAATAATAATAATAATAATATTTAGCACCGCGTCTTACTACCCGTTCGGGTTATACGCTTTAAGTACTAATTACGATAATGGATTAGGAATGGGGAAGGTTGAATTAGAGGAAGTGAACCCGCATTTGCGTGGAGGGAGAGTGGAAAACCATTTAGGAAAAACCACCCCCAGTTCACCCGACCTAGATTCGAACCTCGATCTCCCCGTCCTCAGCAGTCGAACTTCAACACGACAAGCGCAATAGTGAACAATATAGAACATAAATACTATTGAATTAAATGTATTATACTACATTAGGCCTATGTATTACATGTACAGACGTACTCACTTAAATTATAAAGATTAAAACACGCTGAATAAAAACAAATTGAAAGCTACACCATTAAACAAACTAATCATATATCATTTTTTTAACTAAGACGGTTCGTCCTTTCCTCGCCGCTAAATATCGCCCTCTCATCATTTGAAGTATAGGCCGTTAACATCGTTGTAAGTGACAACATTCTAAAAAAATTATATTAATTTTACAAGTAACAGGGCTGTAAATGATGTTCTGATTCCGTCGGTAGGAAAATCTCTATTACTATTGGGTCAGCTGCTGAGCTTCCCTGCGCCAAGATGGTTGACACATGTAGTGTTGTTATTCTATCCAACCCGTACTAAAACATGAATACCGTGGTAAAATAGGAAGAGAAATGTCACTGAATAGAAGCAGAACATTCGAGAAATGCAGAGAGAGAGTATGTAAGCTATAAAAATGTAGAGAAGCCTTACGTACAGCTGCATTATCACAGCGATATGAGCTACGTACAACAAAGTTGAATGTGAATGTGACGTAACATATGAGACTTTTACCTCGTGGTGTTTCGTAAATAACTTTGTGGTGTGTTTAATCTTATGAATGAGTAGTTTGAAATTAAGAATAATAATAATGGCGTGCTTAGGCTACATAAATCTGTAGCCAAGTTTGCGGAAATATTATCCGGTACTTAAATATCTTTGCCCAGGAGACTCCCGAAAGTACTAATCATACATTCTTAGTCTCTTATAGTCTCTTTCCATTTCCCGAGGGAATGTGATGGGGTAAAGCCAATAAAGATCTTAACCTAACTTAAGCCTAGTTAAACAAACACTGCTGAAAGAAATCTCCCAATACCAGTCAGGAATCGAACCCATGACCTGTAAATGCTCTGATCACTATACTACGAAGCCGGTTGAAAGTAATAATGGAATTCCATAATAGTCATCAAAATATAAAATACTGTGAAAATGTTGCCAACAAACGCAGCAATGTGTTTTAAACTTTACATACTAAGTTTGCATTAATATAATTATGATTTAATAAAGAAATTTGACTGTACACTATAATCTAGTACTAAATGTTTTTAAACCATAACATTTTCAATCCGTAAACAATTTCAATTTCACGTCTTAGTGTACTTCTACTTACTTAGTATTTCTTATGTTTTCGTGTAACAACGTTTTATGTCACTGTACATACAACATGGTAACATAGCGGATTTTTCTTTTCGCTGAAAATTCATACATACTGAAACGTATTAATGTAGAACACATTTTTTTATTACTTATTTACATGTACTGACTTGCCCAGGGTACTTATACAAATGTAGTATCTTTGCTAAACTATTATGCTTATTATTCAATATATTTCTGTAACAGAGTAAATTATTTATTTATTTGATGAACTGTGATGCTCTTTTTTCCAACATATTTCTATAACTATGTATATTAGTTCATTCATCTTATTTTATGATCGTGCCTAAATAAAGATCGCGTTGCTAAAGTATTGCGTTTATTCGTGCACTCAGTTTGTGGACAAGGTAATATTTATTTTAATTTATTAATTACCATGATTGGTTTGTGATTGATTGCCATAGTTAGCTCAGGATTATACAACAAAAAACTAGGTATCAAAAAAGTGAGAAGCCGGTTGTTGACGTTACAAATTGATGTAATTTTGGTACTGCTTAATTGTATGAATAACTGGTCAGACTGCTCATTACATGGTCAATAATACTATATATTTATTTTCAGAAGATAAATTAATTTATGGGTAGCTTAATAATAACTTTTTATTTAAAGTGGCTTCTAAGATCTAGCTTAAAATGCTTATATGAGATTATTCTTCATGATAAATAAGAATATATATATATATTCATATATATTTACAAATATAAATAATTTAAGATTCATTTACAAACCACTAAATTTTTTTAAATGAAATTTTTCAAATATGGTTTTGAACATGAATTGTTTTTACTAACAGTGTATATCGTGATTAACAAGGTCATGTATTTGTTTTTCTGAGGGCATAACTTAAATACAGTTTAATGTAAAACTATCTTTAAAAATGTTGTTCCAAGATACAATATAATACTTTATCCTGTAGAAAATTTGTACGATTGTGTCGTAGCATTTATTTTTAATAAGCGTTTACTATTAGTCATGCTTTTGGAACAAAATGTATAGCCTTACTTTTAATGAAACTTTTTATTTATCTGTTGACTCGACGTTCTGAGAACAGAGTTGTTGGTTGTGCCTTGTTTTAGTCACACTAATTCCGGAATCACGATCAACTTAACGTAACTTAACGTAACGTTCACTTAAAGGACCTCCTCGTGTGTTTAAATGGAAGCGATCACGATGCACTTAACTTAACGTTGACTTGCAGTTAACTTAACGTAAGAGATGTCTTGGGAGGTATTTTACTTTACTTTACGTTACTTGAAGGGTATCACGTGATCTAACCAGCCAATCATTATGCGAGTGACGTCAACAGGGCTATTTAGTAATTCATTTGTTGGTATTATGACCAATGTTTACTCTTTATCGTAAGTTCTAGTGATCAGACATTGAAACAAAATAATTAAACTAAAATAGGGAACTAAATTTATCAATAAAGTTTGATAATATATATTTATTATATCGATTGAAAACTGTAAACATTCACAGATCATCACTTTACAAATAGTACAAACCACAGATCATACTCGAGAATGCATATATTTGGCTCGAGTTGTTACTGTTAAGTTAAGTGAATCGTGATCACACATAAGTTAAGTTAACTTTAAGTGAACGTTACGTTAAGTTAACGTTAAGTTGATCGTGATCCTGGCATAATGGTCGGAATTAGTCTGAAGTTCATCGAACAAAATAGAACGGACTATAAGCACCATACATTGACATTGGTAGCGGTATAAACTTGTAACACCAAAGTGAAACATAAAGCTGAATGTTATGTACTCATGTTCCACACATATTTGAACTTTGTTTTATTAACTATTACTAGCAGAAGTACCCAGCGTTTACCGGGGTAGCAACGAAATGACCCGCCTCTGTGGCGTAGTTGGCTAACGCGCTAGTCGTGTTGAGCCCGACTGCTGAGGACGGGGAGATCGAGGTTCGAATCTCGGTCGGGTGAACTGGGAGTGGTTTTTCCTAAATGGTTTTCCACTCTCCCTCCACGCAAATGCGGGTTCACTTCATTTAATTCAACCTTCCCAATTCATAATCCATTAGCGTAATTAGTACTTAAGCGTATAACCCGAACGGGTAATAAGACTTGGTGCTAAATAATAATAATAATAATAATAACAACGCAATGTATTGCATAGTTACCCATGGCAATGATTTTCTTTCCTTCAAACGGACAGGGGAAAAAAAATCTCTTCACTTTATTTCTTCCGACCCAGTTTTAAATTAATTTAGAAAAATATAATCTAAATTTTAAAATTCTGGCTTAGATGTGCACATCTGTGTGTGAAAGAAATTGCTCAATGCTCATGACAGATAGACAGACAGACAGACACACACGCACACACTCCATTTTATAAATAAAGAAGATTTCGATACAATGAAACAAGTAAAGAGCGTCAAAATACGAAATAAGAGTTGATACATATTACTGGTGGGCCACAGGCTCAAGAAAAACTAAAAGAGTGAGTACAAACAGTCAACAGAAAGTATTAAGGAAATATATTATTTATATTTTCATGAGTCTGAATCTTTCTCAAGGATGGGTTCAGCAAAAAAAAACATGTCAAGAAGAACCCAATCAAACATTAAATGGTCAAGGACGTTCTATTATCAAGAAATTATAATAAAAATGTGTTTTATTAATTTGGTTTGGATAAGTAATAATGGGTTTTTGTTTGCTGTATCTTAGTATTTTATATTAAAAAAGATTTATCACAAAGCTGTTTTAAATATAATAATTCTTGAGGCTAAAGTTTATTGCTATTATTTCAGGTCTAATATTTGTTAAATGATTAGCATCGCATCTTACTATCAGTTTGGGTTATAGCTTAAATACTAATTACGCTAATTAGTTAAGAATTGAGAAGGTTGAATATAGAGGAATTGAACCCAAATTTGCGTGGAGGGAGAATGGAAAACCATTTAGGAAAAACCACCCCAGTTCACCTGAGCGAGATTCAAACCTTGATCTCCCCGTCCTCGGCAATCTAGCTTAACAGGAAACTAGCGCGTTAGCTAATCACTCCACCAAGGAGGGTCATTTGTTAAAAGCTTTCTATTTGTGAATTACTCGATTCTAGTTGAACTTGTATCTCTTTATCCGGCTGTAGCCAATGTTTCGCCATCATCTAGTAGTAAGGATTTTCAGGACGACCCTATGACACTAACCAATAAAGAGTTAAATACGGCGCTTATACCGTTGAATTACGTTTAAAGCCTATACTTAGTAGCCTTTTGTAGTGTGACTGATCATAGCAAGTCGTAAATAACAATTTATTTATTTCCAAAGTTGATATAGGATTTTGTTAGAAATAAACTTTTATAAAATACAAACTTTTTTGCGGTGGACAGTGATAAGACGATAACATTTTTATATATTATAGGTGCGAATTAATACGTATTAGTAATATCCATCAAATTGAAAGCTGTATACCATGACTTGACGTATACATATATTAAAATAGATCTAGTAGCTCTTTTAGCTGTCAGATAAGATTCTCCTCAAGAAGAATGGACTGTACCAAACGTTTGTACAGTATGTTGGACACGTGATTATCAAATTAACCCCGCTTCCAGATGTAATCTAATGTTCCGAAATGTACCAGACCAATTAAGACAAGCCTAGGCATAGGTCTAAACACATATACAGATTACAAATTGAGCTAGCCCCCATGCATCCCATAAACGATCAGTGCAATCTTAATGTTTAGGGAAGACCATTTCTATTTTATATTCTGGAGTCAAACCAGAGTCTACTTAGAATGTTATTTGACCAGTTAAGCCAATTTGCACCATAAATGAACATTATAGTAAACATCCAAGGCTGCTGTGAGGAAAAACTGGTTCCCATATAATTGCACAGGAGATGACCGTGAAAGTAAAGTTATAGCCTGATAGCCGTACGATCAAATTTTTAGAATCCGTACAAAATAAATGTAGAGCAAACAACATTTATACAAATTCACAATACTTATCTTGTAGCTGCCAAAATACACACCAACTGTCAGAAGTGACAATTGTATGAATACATTAAGGAAGGACAATTAACTATTTGAACTGTCATTAAAGGCTCTCACTGTGATCATTCTATAGTAGTTATGGCTGCATACTATGCTGTCCTTGGTTGAATAAAAAAGAAGAGAGACGGAAAAGTATTAATAATTGGGCTGGAAGTTGAGCCTTTTTAAAAGGTGAGGATGGTATAACAGAAACCTTAAACAGAGATTAGCTTCTGTCAAGCTAACATTAGAGCAGAAATGAGAACATTGGTGGTAAGTTGATAACATATCTATAGTAGTGGTTTTGTTTTAGTAATCATAGTTAAATCAAGAAGTGAACATTTCTAAACTAGAATTAAAGTCTCGTTATTGCCCGTCTTCGTGTCGGAGTGTCTAACAACTTTTAGTAGTGCTGAAAGTAAAGATATAAAATTGATAGGCTTATTCAAACATATACAGAAAGTATCTAAATGTTGAGCCTAGTATTATACATACTTACCAAGGTTAAGCTAGTTTATAAGTCATGTGCTGCTATAGCTATTGCGTTTTAGAAAGGAAATATCGTATTGATCAAATAATGCATTTCGATGCTTCCACGAGTAAATAATAAGAATGAGTAGACTTATTATTATTTCTTTATTATATTGTTATTTTTTATAAATGTGACAAAATTTTTGATTATAATTTTCACAATAAATTTTGAAGACAGAATAAAACATGTATTCCTTAAATGTAGACCTTAGCAAAAATAAGGATGGAAGTAAATGAAACCGGTATTTGATTGGAAATGTGTATGTAGTTACTCAATCTCAACTTTCAAAACATTTCTTAAATAAAATAAGCTACTCTCATTTTTTTTTTCTAATTAAAAACAAGATAGTGGCTATATTTAATCAGTAATGCTTGTTGCTTACTAATAGTTATGCACAGAGAAAACTAAGTAGATTTATATGTGCTTAGTATAATTAATCTGAGAAATACATTATAACATGAACGTTATAAAGATTATTTTTAAATCATTTCAACAATTTAATATTTATCCAACCTAGGAAAATTATAAACACCTATAAGTAGATCTATATTTTGAAAACGCAGAATTTGCATTCAGATTTCTGTAACTTTTAATCTATGCACGCTATCTATTTAAATTTATACTATAACGTATTGCCTGAAGTTTTTGTAACTTCTTTTTTTTTATCTCTCTTCACTCAAGTATTAAAAAAACCAAATAGACAATCTACCCAATTTTATTTTATTTTAATTTTTCATTTAATTTATTAGTGGTATTTAACATGCACTTTCTGAACCGGCTGATTATATCAGTGCACGACTTACAAACTAAATTAGAAATAAAACAGACACAACATCCAACCAAGGTCATTATGAAAGGGGAAACATACATTTTATCAATGATACATCTTTCGGCCATGCAAGGTATTCTTAACTAAATTAAATGTTAAGGAGAAAAGTAACTTTTTTGTCCCTACTGTAGGAAAAGTACGAATAGTTAGGTAAGGTCAGGTAGGATAAGTTGGGCAATGTTGGTTAAATTTAAACTTTGACAAGGAATAATTTTTGTACCTTATTGTAAATGCTAATACATTACAGTAATATATTTTAAGATGCCAACTTTTTTTTATCACATCTTACCTGTGTATCAAAATTACTTCATAATATAATATAATATATTTTGCCATTGAATACTTTTATTTTTACCAAGCATTATGATATCTGTTTCTGGAACTTTTTGAAGTTAAAATTTAAAATAGGTTAATTACTCTTAAACACTCTCTAGGTTGTATTCTGAAATTTGAAAAATGACAGCTGGACGCGGGAATCGAGCCCGGGACCTTTGGCTTGAAACGTCAATGCTCTAATCACTGAGCTATCCAGGAATCGTCCCGTGCCCAGGGCATTCATATTTTAAGGCAGAGTCTATGATGGACGTGCTGAAATCGTCGGCTACAAATGTGTGATTCGTTAAGCGCACGAGCTATCAGATGACGCAGCCACCTTCGACTCGGTAATTGGCTTGATGCTGCCACTTGTACAATTATTATAACTGTAAGGGACTGCACGGGGCGATTCCTGGCTAGTTCAGTGGTTATAGCATTGGCGTATTAAGTCAAAGATCCTGGGTTCGATTCTCGTGTCCAGGTGTCATTTTTCAATTTTCAGAAAATGATATCTAGATGGAGTAATCCTCACTAAAAGCATGAATAATAGCTTTGGATATTTGATTCTAACTCTCCAATTTAGCTCATTTTTCTCTACTCTGCTGTATTTATTTTGTTATTAATGTTGTTTGTAAGGGCACATGATGATTTTATTAGCATATTTTATACATTTATTTTTCTTTAAATACTATCGAATAGAATACTAATTTTGATATATACTAATAGTTATTAATTACTCTGACACATTTTATTGCATAAAAAAGTGTTACAACCCCTCTTTTGTACATGATGGGGGTGGGTAACGGTAACAGCCCATTTAGTTTATTAATGATCAAGGTTTCAATAAGTAGTATACAAAGATTCGTTGTAATACCTTAATCAGTTTTCATAATATTTCACACAACAGTCGTTTTTAGCTCTATGTTTAGGGGTGTATACCACCCTTAATATTCAAGATGGACCCTAGGTTGCTGATGTGAATTATTCTATTTTCAGCCAAGGAATAGCCTGCCAAAGTTTGATGCAATGTTTTAGATACACGTTGTATAATTCAGTCTCAATCGGGCGTTCCAGCTAATGATATTTTATCCACCAGCCCATTCCTTTTGCAATCAACTCGTACAAATCTTGACAGTATGATTATTATAGGACACATTGGACCTCTTCAGGGTGACTTTTATGATCTTCACTACCAGATACACAGAGTATTGGTGCTATGATTAGGTATTTACTATTTAATAACAAGTGGCCGCATGGTCTAAGGCGGGGGTCACTAACCCAGCGCCCATCAGCCCTTTAGCATGCGTCCAACAAGATATTCATACCGAGATTTAGTTCACATTGAAAATTAAAAATAGTGTAAGAGCACAATTATTTTAAGGTTTATTCTGGCGGGAGGTTAACCCACGCTTATACATTTTCTTGGAAGTCAAGAGTATTGGGTTGACATCCTGTTGACGAGCGAGCACGGTGCTGATGGACCTTCCTGGTTGGTGAAACTCGAGATCAGCAAGTTTGTGTGTGAGAATAACACACGGTTGTTGAATGTTGGAAGCCATGTTGAGTACATGTGTGGCGGTATCTAACACGTCCAACGAAATGACTATATAAAATGTGATCTTGTGGTTCACCCCACCGGAGGGTCAATCGCGGGTCTATAGAAAGGTTGCGAGACCGTTATCGTGCCTGCTCCCGCGTCACGGGAGATCTACCTGGTTACTCATGTAGTAGTCTAGCATCTGACTATATTAATAAATATATCTTACTAGACTAACTCGCTAGTCTCATTCCCCACGAACCATCCATCCCAACCCCTACCGCTCGAGGTACATCCTAACCATGTAAGTCCCTCGGTGCCCCGGTAGTGCTGTAGTAGGGTTGGCTACCGGGCACCCAGATAAAACTAGTGACCTTACACAGTTTGGTCAGAAGTGGGATAGGGACGGTTACAATAGACACAGTTATTAACACATTTTACAGACGTGTCAATAATTGCAAGAATCGGTTGTTTTGATAGCAAATTATTTGGTGAACATAAGGAAAAGTTGGGTGATCTATTCAATCAATGATTTGGAAAATGTCGTAAAATCTATCTAATGATTTTTTAAATCAATTTAATATAATTTAGTATCATTGCCAAATATATTAATAAAACTTATGCAACGAATGTTGAAGAATTGGGATTAGAGATTTGGGAACTTAAGATCAATTTATCCCTCAAGGTTTGCCATACAGACAAAAATTTCTGGAAACTAGTAGACAACACAAAATTTCCTTTGCTGTATATTAGCAATAAAGATCAAATCATATTTTGGATAATCTTTTCTGTGCGGATCAGCATTCTTCACAGGGAAAATTGTGAAAACGAAATATAGAGCTCGCCTTTCAGATGCTAATTCAAGAGACTGTTTAAGAACTGTCGTGTCAAATTATGATCAGGATTTTAATAAAATATAATAAGTGAAATGCAATTCTAAACATTACATTAAAAATCACATATTGACATTTTTTTTTCTGAATGTTTCATTAAACAATATTTTCTTTGTAAGATAGTGTGATTTAATATATTGCCAAAATACACTATTTATATTAACCTATCCATCTGTAAAAGTAATATACATGTGAACCCCCATAAAAAGTTCAGAAATTCAGCTGCACCGTTGGTAACACACTGTTAGGTTGGCGACCATTGACCTGTAAGGTAACACTCTCACAATAGACTAGACTGCCGATGACAGGGAGATTGGAGCTCTAATCCCGGTCGGGTGTACTGAGGGTGTTTTTTTCTAAATGTCTTTCCACTCTCCCTCCACGCAAATTTGGGTACACTTCCTCTAAATTCAAACTTACTTATCGCTAACTCATTAGCGTAAATAGTACGTATGCGTACAACCTGAACAGGTAATAAGACGCGTTGCTAAGAAAATTAATCAGTGCGTTGTTCTTGGTTAAGACGTTCAGAAAGTCGTTCTATGGCGAGTTTGACTCCTTGACCTTGTGGCTATAAATACGCGCGCACATGTATGTGTTATTCTAAGATTAGTGGGCATGTGGACTAAAAATCAAGCTTATCTAGTGTGATTTGCCGGTGACGAGGAGGTTGGTTACTCTAAGCTTGGTCAGGTGCTCTAAGGGTAGTTTTTCTTGAACGATTTCTCCTCACGCTATTTAAATGTGGGTATATTTCCTTTAAATTATACCATTTGCATGCCTACCTCACTAGAGTAGTAACATTAGCTTAACTCAGATGGTTAGTAATATGTGTTGTTGAAAAAAGAGGATATTTTGTCTGCAGGCTATGGCGTCGCTGCTAGTGACACTTTTATGTGTCCTTGCCGACCCCCCATCCAGATTTAACGGTAGCTCTTCAGAATCTAGTGGCTCTTCCGGTTTTAACGACGGAGCTGAGTCCAATGAGGGAGCCTACCTTGTCCAACTTGGACCAGCGGCCGGAATCGCAGAAGGAACTGGCCTTGGAGACGATTCCGTAGTAGGTAACAATGAAGGAAAGTTCGTCCAGGACCAGGAGAAGACGCTCATCTACAAGCTTGTCAAGAAACTAGAGAAAGCTGATGATGTCAACATCCCCACACCAACTCCCACCGTTCCTTCGGAATTCAAGGTCTACTTTAGCAATTATTACAAGACGCAGAAGCAGGTCAGGGCTACTGTTGACAATGGTGAGTTCACAGGTAAAAAAGTACTTTTAGACTTGGAAAGGGCTTCAACACAACACGGCAGTGTTCCGCTAAGAGATTCAACTAACTTTGGAATTGGAGTAGGCTACGGCAGCCGTATAAACATCACTATGTATTCTCGCTCCTCCCCCAGCCCTAGTACTATTCCAGAGGACACAATTAGTGGCCCATTCCCCTACCAAAGGACCTACCTAGTTCTATGTCCAACCCACACCTATTACGAAGAAGCAGGTCAGCGATAGGGTTGAAAGTGATGCATTCTCATGCTGACTTAGACAGTGCTTCAACTCAATACGACAGTGCTCCAAATAAAGAATAAACTAACATTGGATTAATATCTGTTTAGGCTCAGGCGAACTTTTTATTGATTAAATAACTCGAGTGTAGCCGAGGCTTATCGCGGTCGGTACCGAGAAATCGTAGCAGACCGAACGAAGCCTTCCAAGTCAGAGATCATTCTTCCTTTCACTAAGCACCGCATTTCAAAGACTGAGCCGTCGTTCATCTCTTCTTTCAAATATTGGGGAGGGGTGAGGCGTATACTCCACTTTTTTTTCCGGTGGAGTGCTATCCATGTTTTAAATGTAATTGGCTACACGAGTCTGCACCGGCGCGGACGAACCGCCGAGAGAGCATTGCTCGGTGTGGACCGTGTGGCCACCTACCACCGGAAATAAATGTTCGGGAGCTTCCGAACTTTGTTTTCATGCTAACCCCTAAGAACTGTAGGGATGAGCGAAACAATGATTTTTCGATATCGGTGATCACAGTGACCTTGATTTTAAAAGAGCAGTGATTTATACCATTGATTCACAGTGATTGGCAGTCACTGTCTCAGCAATTGTAAAACTAGGCATATCTTTCACAGTCGTGTCACGTGTGACGCTGTAGTCATTGTTTCCAACATTACGTACAAGATAGACAATATTATATACAACAACTTATTGAACAACAAACATTATTCTTCTTTGTTAATAGATAACGTAAATATTTTTATTCTTCTTAATTAATAGTTAACTTAATTTTATGAAAATAGGTGAAAACCTATGTAAGTAAAAATAAAAATACAAACTTATTTTGTAATAGAACTCTGTCTATAAAGAATATTAAAATGTTT
>CABFVZ010003256.1:58621-81413 GCA_902151445.1 Timema monikensis | reverse complement strand
TTTAGGCCAAATGCCTTTAGGCCAAATGCCTTTAGGCCAAATGCCTTTTAGGCCAAATGCCTTTTAGGCCAAATGCCTTTTAGGCCAACTGCCGCGTCCCCCTCAACCACTGAGGTTAATATATACTCTATACAACTATATAATCTTTGATTACGTACTATCACAACTTAGTTTTTATACCTAATTTGACGTATTGTTTAATTTGTTATGACTAATTTAAAATATTTACCAATAATTCCAAACAGTTTAAATGAATAAAGATGTATGATTATATTATTTTAATAAAGGAATTTGTACTGGTTAGTTTGATATTCTAAAAAATAATCAGAATAATCTTGAATGATTTTATATGACCTATAGTAAATAATATTATGGTGGGTCTAATAAATAAAAAGTCACGCATATGAAGGTTTCAAACTCTTTTAGTCAATGTTCGAATTCCGGCCGGATGTACTGAAGTGTTGTATCATAAATTATTTCTCACACCCACTTTATGCAAATTCGACTACTTTTCCTCTAAACTTCCACCTTTCTCCAATATACCCAATTAGAGTAAATCATGGATACCCGGAATTGAAGTAAGAGGATAAGCTCGCAAAAAAAAAATCAATAATAATTCCAAATTACTCTCGAATATTTTTGTTCGCCTATGGTTTTATATATATATATATATATATATATATATACATATATATATATATGTGTGTGTGTGTGTGTGTGTGTGTGTGTGTGTGTGTGTGTGTGTGTGTGTAGACAAAAATAATATTATTACGTATCTAATGAGAGAAATCAAATAATTTATCTTATTTCTCCCAAATAAAATAAATAGTTTCGCAAGTAATATTAAATCATATAAATATAATTTATTTGCCTAGCACTGCGTCTAAATACTCTTTCAGGCTATACACTTGTCAACTAATTAAGTACTAATTGGGTACTAACGGTTTTAGTAATAAAGAAGGATATACTTAAAAACAAGTTTACCCACATTTTATTGGAGGGAGAGTGGAAAACCATTTTGGAATACCGCTCTCAATACACTCTAGCGAGATTCTAATCTTGATATCCCTGTCATAGGCAGTATAGTCAACTGCGAGACTTAGACTATGTGGGCACCGAAGTGGGTATATAAAAATATTTTTAATTATTTTACATTTATTTGGAGTATTTATCATTCACTCTCTGATTTAAATCAGCACTGATTATATCAGCACACAACTTACAATCTAAATTAAATTTAGGACTAACACAACTCCCATTTCCCTGCCATTAATTTATCATTTTGAAAGTGTAAACCAAAATTTCACCCATGATAAATTTTTCGGCCATTTCAGTAATTGAACCTAAGACCCTTAGCTCACTACACAGACACTATACCGAATTTACTAAGGTGTCTGTTTAAAAACGTATTAAATCTGCATAGACCTATTAGAACTATGCAAATATATGTGTAGTTAAAAAGTGCAATTTAATACGCCCTACAAAGTGAACATCTTGCACAATATGTTTTTTGCATTCTGAGTGCAACATGATGCACATTTGGGGATGTCAGTAGTGACATTATGGACGAACATCCTCTCACAACACATGTTTCATCGGACATTCACATGTCATTTGCACTTGACAACAACAATGGATTAAGTGCATTGTAAAATAGTATCATAAATAATTAGCACTTATTTATAATGACCATATATATCTATGATAATTCAATATGTTATTCATGTATATTTATGCTTCATTGCGTATTATATTTCACTAATATATAGGATTGTTTATGGTAGTTTATTTTAAGGGCAATAGCATATAATAAAAATACATTTTAGGTTAAAATATACAATATTTTAAAACGTGGCTTGACATAATTCAGTACGCAGTTATATTTTTATCATGCACAAACACATAACATTTTAGGTATGAAGTAAAACTAGTTTGAAAGAGGTATGCATAGAATATGTTATTTTTTAATCATATTGATTTTTAGAAATGGTATTTTATATCCTTAGAACAATCCTAATCTGTTAAATATTTTGGTTTTGTTTGTCTGTGTGTGTGTGTATGTGCAGTGTAACTTAATACCCATATAGGCTGCTTTAAGCATATTGATCAACTAAGTTTTGGTCCCTCATTAGTGAACAGATACACACTTGAAATAAAAGGAATGTATTTCTAATAATCTATAATAGTTTGATGAAAGGAATAGAGGGAAGGGAGATAGAACAAAAATTTTGAGTTTAAAAGAACTAAGCTTGTAACTATACTGATAATTTTATTAGAAATATCTACAGATACTTTGATCGAAATACCGGTTTTTCCTATTAACCTCATTTAAAAAGATACCGTTTCACATACATAAGGAAGTAAGTTATATTGAATATTCATCAAAACATTTTTATATATTTGTTTACACATAATGTTGGTTATGAAAATTAAAAGGAAAGTAAATAAAAAAACATATACAAATATTTTTCTGAAATAAGAATGTAGAAGGACGATATCAAAATGTGACAAATAATCCGTCAGTACGCTCAGTACTGTTTGAAACGAGGCTTCACAAAAACAAGCCATGCCCACATTCAATCCGGCAATGCATAAGGTTAAAACTATAATATTGATTTATCTATAAATTTGAATTTAACAAAATAAAATTGTATATTACAGCTATATAAGAGCTTCTATCACCATTATCTCCATTAGCTTATAAATGTATTAATCTATATCCTATATGATAGTTTGATACTACAAATCTATAGAGTGTGTTGATAGAAAATCATCAGCGTCAATAAACAATTTTAAATGGCTTATTATACTCATACTTATTGTGAGTATTAATATCTATCAAAATATATTCACATAAATTATAATATTATAGAGAAATTAACAGTAAACCAGAACAATAATTAATCAAATATTATACATGTGTAAAATTTTATCTAACATAATTTTAATGAGATTGAGCTCACATTCAAAGTAAATAATTGGGGATCATCTTTGTGGATTTTAACTAAATATATCAAAAACAGATCATATTTTTACTATTTGGCAAATATTGGGACAAAAAAGAGGTAATAAAGCATGAAAGTTCTTCATTTATACATAGATTTTAAAAAACAGAGTGTATAAAATTTTAGTTAGGCTTAGGATGCCCAAAAAACTAGTAAAATTAATTGAGGTATGTTTGACTGATATGCGTAGCAGGGTTAGGGTTAGATGGAACTTATCAGATATTTTCTAAATGCATAAATAGTAAGGAAAGTGTGGCAAGCAATGCAAAAAAAATTATTAGAGTAGAGTCTTGTAACGAAATAAGCTCAGAAGTGAACGTTGAAAGGACTAAGTATATGATAGCACCGAGAGCAAATATTGAGCACCATAATTTTTTAGATTATTTATAACAACTTAACATTTGGCAGGCTTGATGGTTTTAAATGCTTAGGAACAATTTTAACCAGCAATGACAATATTAGATTTGCGATTAGGAAAAGAATACAGTCGTAAAATGCATGCTACTATTCGGTCAGTAAGTTGTTGAAATCTCGCCAGCTTTCAAGAAATGTAAAACTCATAATATACAAAACAATAATTAGTATACAGAATGTTATTTATTGATGTTAAACACCACGATGAAAACTAATTCAGGGTTTTTCAAGACACTGTGATTAGGAATATACGAGTATTTAGTCATAAAGGAATGGATGATGTAATTGGGGAGTGGAGGAGGATATATAATGATTAGTTACAAACCATTCTTTTTCTCATCACAATACAGTGTTAGAATAATCAAGTCTCACAGATTATGGTGGACAGGAAATATCGCATGAATGTAAGATTCTAGAATATTGATCATGGTACTGACTGGCAAACTCAATGGGAAGAAGCCATTGGGAATAACAAGACGTAGATGGGAGGATAATATTATAATAGATCTGAAAGAGATAGGGTGTAATGAGATGTACTGGATAGAACTAGTTCAAGATAGGGATAGGTGGCGTACTTTTGTAAGTATGGCAATGAATTTTCGAGTTCCTAGTGCCATAGAGTAGTAAGTATTATACATGTGTATCTATGCATACGATTTTGAGTGTATTTTCTTATAATACATTTAAATAATTGACTTCTGATCTATTTATTTACTCTTCCTACAATTTAATTTTTTTATCGCAGCTGATGGCTAAGCCAATAAATTGTGGTACGTTTTTTGGGATAGAAGTATTGTAAATTATTTAGTTATATTTATCAAGCAAGGTAGGCATACTTTTCTACTGGTTTCAGACTCTTAAATAACTGGTTGAAACAATGCTTAAGAATGTCATGTTAGTTTAAATGTATGCGCAATGTTAGCAAACACAACGACACAAAAGTTGTTAACTAGGTTTTACTATTCTCAAACTGTACATACTACGTCTTTTTAGATCATGTGTTATGTTACCATACTTACTTCTTGCGTATTGTGGTTATAATCAACTTCAATTTTTAATACATTTAAGTGCGAGTGTATTGGTTATTAGAACTATGTTAATTCAATAAAAGTTACAATAAAACAACCGGGTCTTAGTAAGTTAATTTAACAGTTTGTGATGTTCAGGACTAACTCATATTACAGTGGTACAATTCCTAATCTAACATATAATTGAATAAGGATCATTTTATTAAATTACATATAACACCATGTCGACTCAATTTAAGGGGAAGGGATATCAAAGGAAATTTAGAGAAAGTAGTTTACATAAACGTGAAAAGGGAGGATAGAAAAACCACAGTAACAATTTATAGCCCATGTAAAATTACCCTTAATGTACCCGCGATTCAAACCTATTACCTCCCATCATGAAAGTGTATCCAGTGTATCCAATTCAGTGTATTAAGAGTTTGACGCCATAAACTGTGTGACCAGTGATCACCAATATGTGTTCCGAGACACTTGAGCACCATATATATAGTCAATATTAGGGTGTCAGCCTATCCCCCATTCGACCTGAACTGCTTGTTATTTGTAAACTGGTAAAATGTTTGACTCACAGTATAAGATTACAGGTGTTACCCTTATATAATTAATTACAGTACAATCTTAGTGAGAAGGGTTTGAACTGACTTCTAGAGGAGCTACTAGCTCTACTTTCAATTCACTTCTACTTTCAATTTCAATCTACCTCAATTCATGTGATCTGCAGCTGTCACTTGTGATAAATAAAATCAATACCTATAAAATAACAACAATAATTTAATAAAATATCACTGTAGACAAAAAAAAATTGTATTTTTTAAAAGGCTATTCCTATGAAAATAACTGTAGATTTTTTCTAGCACCACGTTGTACTACCCGTTCTAGTTATATGCTTATGTACTAATCATGCTATTGGTTTTTAGGAAGTAAGATGGTAATATTGAGAAGAGATGTACATGCATTAGCATGGAGGGAGAGTGAAAAACCATTTTGTCAAACCGCCCTTATTACACTTGACCTATATTCAAACCTTATTTCCCTATCATCGGCAGTCTAGAATATTGTAAGACCAAGCATCCACCGAAGTGGTTAACATTAATATTACTCTTTAAACTAACCAATTTGACTGCTTGATAGACTTTGTAATGCGACAAGCTACATTCTACAACCACTTTGTAGAACTCTACTCTTTATTATTTATAATTAAAAAATATTGGGAAAGATAGAAAGTTTAATTTGAGTATACTTTTGAGTGTGCATAAAATGTTAAGTGAACAGATGGCTACGGTTTAAGAAATTTACGGACCCTGCATCAGGTTATTGTCATTATGTAAATGAATGGTATCCGCAAACCCCGAGCTAATGTCAGTGCAGTGATGAGACTTTTTTGTGTTCTCATAGGGTTATTAATACCACGTTAGCTTAAAATATGGAAAGTTTTAATTGAGAGTGAACTATGTCACCTCCCTATCAGTTCATTTTAAAATACATTAAGTTTCATTCATCCCAAAAATAGAATCCCATTTTTCCCAACAAAAAAGAGTTAATTAGAAAACATCCCATAAGAAAAATACCAAAAGCTAGGACTTAAACGAATTATTAATAATTTGTAAATAGAACAATTCCCTAAATTATAAAAAAAAGTAATTAAAGTAAAATTCAAATATGAATTAATAAAATATAAATATTTGATTAAAGAAGTGAAAATTGAATTTCTCACCGATCAAAGTTATATTAATTGAATCAGTTAGTAAAATTGTGATGAAATGATGAAATTCAAAATATCTCTTAAAATGTATTATATTAATATAATTTTACCCCAAAATAGTAGCTTTATGTAATTAAATCGTATTTTAAATCAAATGGTTTACATTATATATATAGCAGAACCAGTCCCTACCTAAAAATATCAAAATTTAAGAAATATATTGAATTATATTAAGGATGTATACATATATAATTTATATCAACTATTTGTACAACATTTAAACTTATATTTCTGTATGAACCAATCATAGAAAGAGTAGTCTCTTTAATCAATAAGCACAGAAAACCTAATAAAGTACAGTTCCTAGGAAAAGAGATATATGAGTTTAAGATCTTATAGTGATTTCTTAGATGTTTATAATTATTGGAATAGTTTTCTTATAATTATATTTTAATATTTTAAAACTTCAAATTTTTCACTATAAATATTTGGAAATATTTTTAATTAATTAATTTTATCTCTGCATCTAATGACCCGTTCGAGTTATCCGTAGCTTTACATTTAACCAGCGAAATTTGATCTAATTTAACCATTTTATTATTTCTTAATAAATTTATAAGTTAAAATTGTTTGTGCTTATGATAATTATAATTCTAGTGTGGGTTAATTCCAGACTTTAAAAATATACATTTTCTCTTTGGATCTTAAGAATTAAACACTTAAACCGAAATTCAAGGGCATTCATGAATATATCAAAAATGGTTAATTACATAAAAAAATTAATAAAATGGAATTATGTATGTATTAAAATTGACAGTTGATAAATGGAATGATGAAAAATGATTTTGATAATATTTTTATCGTCCAAATTTGGATGTCAAAATGATACTATTTGTTTAACGGACAGTTAGTAATTTATCACAAATTTGGATAATACAAAGACAATAAATAATATTTATATGTGAATGCTGGGGTGAGGTGTCACCTTGGTCAAAAATATCTACTATTCCAAGAAATGATTAGCGGTTTATTCATTACACTAATGTATACTGTGCAGTCGTTAATTTTTTTTTAAATAGTTTTAGCACCATGTCTTACTACCCGTTTGGGTTATACACTTATGTACTGATTACGTTACTTTTTTTAGGGATGAGGAAGGTTATATTTAGAGAATGTCTACCAGAATTTGTATGGAGGGAGAATGGAAGCCCATTTAGTAAAAAAAAAAAAAAAAACTCAGTACACCCGGCCTAGTTTCAAACCTCGGTACCCCAGTAATCAGCAGTTTAGTCTATTGCTAGAGTAGCACCTTAAACGATGAGGTCACAAAGGTCAGTGAGCCTTTAGATTGATTGAGTACTAGTTTTAAAATAAATGTTAAATTATGTAATATGCTACTATGGTCGACTATATTTACTTTGTAGATTGTAGGGTGTTATTTCATCCTAATTTCTTATTGAAAATTTTAAATAATCTACTAATAATATATGTGCGCCTTATGTTCAAGAAATATAAGAACCAAACTAATTTTTGTTACTAAAGTCTTACCGTTAAGTACTTATTTTACTTCTAGTTTAACTATTTATTTTTAGAAGAAGTTTGACTTTAAAAATAAATTTTGTATTCACCATTGTTACATACTTAAGGAAATTAATTTATTGTATCAATTTTCAAATTTGAATCTCTCTTTAAATTTTAAAGGTAGTTAATAGTTATAAGAATATGTTATAAGAAATAAATCAATTGTTTAAACAGTAAATATTTTTTCCCCTAGTCAATATTATCTTGTAAACTCCTATATCTATATATATTGTAATACATAATTAGATTTAGAAATTGGTATTGATTTATAATCTTTTATTTGAATTACATTGGCTAAATTTATGTTGTTGTTTTTTTTTAAATACTAATAGAAAATTTTTTAAATTTATGTTTTCGTACAATTTTAATTTTTCGGTATTTATATAGAAATGTTGTTGACGAATGAACTAAAAAATACAAAGTTTGTTATACTAGATAGGATGAAGTAAATGTGTGTTAGTATTTACGTTAAATGTTTTAAAATGGGCCACTCGTTTCATTACCGGAATATCCAATCCACTTATATTTAAACTAATTCTTTTGTAAGTGCGGCAATGAACTTTCGAGTTCCTAATGCCATAATAATATAATAATAATAATATTTAGCACCGCGTCTTACTACCCGTTCGGGTTATACGCTTTAAGTACTAATTACGCTAATAGATTAGGAATTGGGAAGGTTGAATTAGAGGAAGTGAACCCACATTTTCGTGGAGGGAGAGTGGAAAACCATTTAGGAAAAACCACCCCCAGTTCACCCAACCGAGATTCGAACCTTGATCTCCCCGTCCTCAGCAGTCGAGCTCAACACGACAAGCGCGTTAGCCAACTACGCCACCGAGGCGGGTCTAATGCCATAGAATTAGTAAGTAGTGTGGTATTCTTATTCTTCTTAAGTCAACAACCAGAGGGTGGTTTATGTGATTTCTATCCATCTGGAGCTGGGCATTCATTAAGACCTTCAGCTGGTTAGCGCTACCTCCACCATCTGGTAGAAATACCATATATTAATGGAGTTCAGGAAGTGTGGTGGCTCCCCATTACCTTACACACTAAATTTCTAAACATCGAGTGTGAAAGGGCCTACCAATTTTGCTGGAAAAGTATTTTAACATACCTTCCAGGATAATTTTACACTCTACAATTGACATGGGGCCAATGGCTTTACTTCCGTAGTAGGGCCAAAGAAGGTATAGTTTATAGTATGGTAAGTTTGACCACATTTGTTTAGAGGGATAGTGTGAAAAAAGTAACCATTAATAAACTCACCTGAGATTTGAAACCTGACCTACTAGCAAATCGTAAGATAAATCTGACGCCTTAGCCCACGTGCCAAACTATATACCAGGTAATTAGAGAAATTTAACTACAGCTGCTTTCAATAAAATGTGTCTTACTACTTGTTCAGGCTATACGTAGATGTTATATTAATTAATCAAGAGAATTAGGCTTGAGAAAGGTTGAAAATAGAGGAAGTGTACCTGCATTTGCGTAGAGGAAGAGTGGAAAACTTTTTTTGTAAAACCCACGCCCGGTACATCCGACCCTGATTCAAGCCTCAATCTCTCTGTTCTCGGCAGTCTAGTCTCTATCACGATAGTGATGCCTTAGACTATGTGGTCACCATAGCCGTTTTAACAAATACTATCTGTGGTATAAATATTATTTTATTTTATTATATTTTAAGGCACTGGCCATTAGTAGTTATTATTAAATCTTAGTAAAGCAAATAAATTACTAGTTACAAAAGTGGTCCAGCATTTAGTGCTATGTCCTAGAGTAAGCCTAAGCCAGCTAAATTTATAACAGGGACTTGAAATAAAGAAAAATGAAAATAATTCAGCCTCACCTCAGGCATTTATTAAAATCATAGGCCTAGATCATTCAGTTGCTTAAAGGTATGCCCTATAAAGAATACTGACCATAGAACCGGGTGGAATGTAGATAGAGATGAGCGTTGGTAACAGTACACGAGCTAAAATGATTTTAGTAGAGAATAAATGAGTAAGAATTTACAAATATTTTGACACGGTCAATTTATTTCATCACTTCCAAATGTATCTAGCTTGGTGAGTGTTCGATTTTAATTGTAGGGTTATAGCTAACCGAGATGAAGAATGAAGGGACAACCGAAGCTAAGCCAACCACCACCCTTCACCCCTTTCTTCCACCCCCCTGTGGTAATTAATCAAGCACACAAACAAAGTTAAATTAGCACTACCCACACTATCACCACCTACGGACTCAAAAACCCATAAAGGAGAGACCTTGGATAAGTTCCTAAAACTTGCACTTAACAAAAACATATCGTGTAGTTCTAAATTTAAAAAATACAATTTATTTAAGATAACCTCAATTACTTACAAAACGCGGGATTAACATTACAACATAGCTCAGTTATATCGAAATTATATGGAAGATAAATGTATTTTTGCTAATAAAAATTAAGTAGTGTTAGACTACTCAACTAGTACTTGTGCTTGTTAAATTATAGGTACGCTCCGTTTTAATACCCGTAGGGACTATCATCATTTAATTACACTAATGGAGAATAAATGATGAATTTAGAATTTAGAGAAAATATCCATCATTAGAGTAAAAAGGAGAATAATTATCATTCAAAGAAAATGTGTCTCCATTTAAACCAACTGGGATTCAATCCATGATCTCCATTTCAACGCCAAGAAAATTTGATGATTTTTAATTATAATATACCGACAAATATAACTATAATTAGATTTAATTTAAAGGATGGAAACCACGTGATAGTTATCCATTTGTAAGCAACCATTTAAAAACCGTTAATGATAATGGTGATAGTAATAATAATAATAATTTAATTCCATTTTCCTTTATTAGATTGAGCCATCAGTCAAGATCTCAAACAGGCTATAGCGGAAGATAGAGAGCACAAAGCTATAAAATATTTTAGAATTTTGAGAAGTATGAGAGAGCACAAGAATAATCACATGTTTAAGGGCAGAGTTACAAGAAATTGTGCTATTAAAAATATTAAAAACAAAAACCGCATTGATAAAGTCTTCGTCACGAGAAGAGAGTTGGGAGCCCAGAATGTTTTGAATTATATTATAGTAAATATAAAAATAGTTAAATAATAATTTATTTTATCAAGCAGTGACAAATTTACGTTGAACATTTTCAAACCCTGATAGAGTCAGTAAAAGTAATGCAATTTCAAGCAACAATAGCATATTCTAGCATAGATCTAACCATGGCATGATACAATGTTAAAATACAACAGACTTTCATGAAAGAAGACTTAATCTACATCTATAAAAGCCAAATATCACTCAATCACTGACTGATCACTGTATCTCAAGAAGAAGGCATAAAAAAATTAAATGTTGCATAGTGATTCTCCTTATACTGTAGAGGTACACTAAGAAAGAGTTTTGAAAAATTCGATTCCTAAGAGGCCTAAAACTGGCCTAAGGACAAAACACGTTTATTCCCCCCTAACTCCACATGGTGGTTCGTTTTCTATTCTCTTTTGCACGGTTATTCTTCTTTTACTATGGAGGTGCATTATAGAACGCTATTTGAAATATTTTTTTCTAACCGGCTTAATACTGGCCACAGGCCTAAACCAATTTATTAATTTTTCTGATCCCACATCGCTCAATTATCTCCTTAACAATTGTGTGGGGTCTGTAAACAATATTTCCGATTTCCCTTAGCGACCGGCAATCATTATGTAAGCGTATTTTTTTTTTCTTTCCGACTCCGTAGTTTCCTTGGATTTCCGTTCCATTGTAATTTTACACTTTTTTTTTATAAACTTTGCACTAATCCTTATCTTCGACTGTTTAGAAATGAACTGAGGTGTCTAATAAATGTTTTGAAATTAACTGAGGTATGAAGTCAATATATCAATTGTTTTTAATATTCAAGGATTACAGGTCAAAGTACTGTGTACGAATATTTTTAACTGCATGTTTTGATTCAATTTATTTATTTTACATTATACATGAAGTTGTTACTTATTTATGTTTATTAAATAATGTTTTATTTGATCTAAAGCAACGTATGGATAAAAATACTTATTTGAAAACAATAAAAATCGTATACACATAAATTAGATTGGAAGAGATATATATATACATACACACAAGTGTACGAATATTTATCACTCTGACTGTACCTACTTTTATTTCAGAGTCATTTTTATCACTACGCTATAGCTATGTTCCAGGTTCTGTCCAGTCGCTACTCCACTACTATACACCTGTGTTAACCTGTTCTCAAGTTCAATTTAGTTTTTCCATTTATTTTATACTTCAAAATACATACTTTTATTTCTGATTCATTTTTATCACAACGCTATAGTTACGCTACCAGGTTTTCCTTTCATTTTTAGTATTCCATTTGAAGCTAATATATTTTTCAAATAAACAAAGTTAATTTATATTACATGTTTACCTTGAGTTCTTGTATAGAAGTTTTAAAGAATTTTATATATATATATATGTATATTTAGATTTAGAAGTGTATTGAGTTACTATATATTCTGTTTTAGGGTACCATTCAATAGAGTTTAGTTTGGTTTTAAGATAGGGAGGAGTTGTACTCTTTAGATTCTTTTTTTTTTTTCTCTGCTTTCAATATTTATAGCAGTTTTGCCATTAAATTTTGTCGCAGACATAATCAGAGCGGGGAACTTTCTACTGATTATTATTTTGTGACTTTTTTTAGTTTTGTCGTCTCCCGCATAACTAAAAATACACAGATTATTTCGTATAGCTACTTCTATTTTCCTTTTCTTTTCACAATACACATTATTAGGCATGGAGCTCATTGATATTGACAGCGTGATTGTACTTCACCTTGTTGTGCCTATGAAGGGAGACGGAACGTGTTTTTTCTATTCCCTAACATACCTCAGGTTCAGCACTGACTCGCTAGAGCCTCAAGTGTGGGGCAGTGTTTTACAGCACATTTGTAACAACTGGCACAAGTTTCAAGAGTTCACAATGATTCCGTGTGGTAACATATACAGAACCATGGTTGAGTACCAGGCCCACATGCTCCTCTGCACCACAAACGCCACCACTCACACACTCACTATGAAATTAGGGCTGCTGATGAAATATACCCTTGACATCTGGTGGTGTATTGTTATGGTAAGGTGATTATACAGCCTGAAGAGCCTGTTGAGGGGAGGCACATTTTAAGTGTTATGGTCCCATGGTGTCACACATTTTGAATCGTTTATTCCTCAATACGTTCCTCCTCCTAAACAACCTACCATTGTCGCTCACCCTATCCTTACATCACAAGATGTAACCAGCCATGCAAGTATTGTTGTCCAGCGCTCTGCCAATAAAAAAACCTATGGTGAATTTCCTTTTACTTATTTATCTTACCCTTCTCTTCCTAAAAACTAGTGTATTTCTGTTGTGCCTGATGAGGATTCGAATTCTACCCCTGACTCGGACAACCGATCCAAAGTTACTCCTTCCAATGAGAAAAAAAGAGGAAAAAAGCTACATGCTAGATTCACTGATAGAATAAAAAGAAAAAATATAGGAAGTCTGTAAAAAAATATACTGAATAAAAACCTATGTTCATGGGTGGTCAATACAAACTTATGATGAGAAAAATCCATACGTTAATAGGGAGGATGTTAATATGTACACTGCGAAAAATCCTGACGTTCATAGGGAAGTTGTCAGGAAATACACTGAGAAAAGTCCTGATGTGAATAATGCAGCAGTTAAAGATACAATGAGACAAATCCAGATGTTTACAGAGCTTCCATATCCAGATACGCAAACAAACATCCCGAATTCACTAAATTAGCTGTTAGGAGATACAATTAAAATAAACGATGGGTTCCGTGGAAAATAAAATCTTTATCAGGATACAAGTATGACTCTAATTCAGACTACAGTAATGACAAGGTTGTTTCTATTGGACAGAAAGTTGAATGCAAGTGGTGTCACGCAAAAAGAAAAAAAAAATTGAAAGAAGAAAGCCCAAGTCTATGTTGTAGCAACGGCAAGGTACATCTTCCTCCAATTGAACAGTTCTTTATCCTTTCTACAGCCTCCTTACTAATAATCATCCTGAGTCTCAGCATTTTTTGACAAACATTAGTAAGTATAATGTATGATTTCAAATAACGTCCTTTAAAGCTAAGGAGGTACATGAGGGAAATTTTATGCCAACTTTTAAGATTCATGGGAAAGTTTATCACAGGATAGGACGTTTGTTACTTTCATTACAACAAAAACCTTCATTTTTACAAAAATATTTTGTTGGCAATGATAAAAATGAGGTGGAAATTTGGTCCAACATTTTCCCAGTTATGAATCCCTGGTTAGTTTGACAAATTCAAAAAGTTTTGCATGATCACAATCATTGCATACGAGATTTTAAAAAAGCAATTGAAAATGCCACAGAAGGTCAAGAGTTTAAAGTTGTGATTCATGCGAAACGAAAAGATTCAGCTTAACATAGGGGTCGATATAACACACCTACAACGAGTGAGGTGGCTTTGGTGATTGTGGTGAAGGATTTTGAAAAGGAAACATCGTTCTTTACAGCAGAGACACTAAGTTGGTGCGGCTCAGCGAGCTCACCGTGCCTATGACGCTCTTTGGTACATTCTTATTTTCTGCTGTGGAGAAGATGGATACCCCATTATCATCCCCCATTTTGACTCAAATCCCAAAGCCCCTCTTAAGAAAACAGTTTCTGCCTCAGACTTTTACTCATATCGAATCATGGAAAGAGAGGGTCAAGAAAACTACATCCTGCTCTATCGCAGTCTTCTTAATCAATTTTTGGTTGAATGTATGCAAAGTTATAAACAGAAAGACTGAATTTCATTAGACACAACCAAAGTAAATTGCGAACGAAAAACTACGTACACCTGTGTGATGCCATGTGCAAGTGAGAAGGGCAAGTTTTTGATCTTGGCAATTTGGTTGAGCTACCTTCAAGTTTTACTGGTGGGCTCCGTTACATGCACGAGTGTACTCAGGACGCTATGATATTTGTACATCAATATGGTAGTCCTGATCTATTCATCACATTCACATGTAGCCCTAAGTGGACCAAGACACAAGAGGCATTAAATGTCGGACCAAAGCTCAAAGACAGACATGACATTTTTGCTAGGTGTTACATATACACTGTGGAGTGGCAGAAGTGTGATTTGCCACAGGCCCCCATTTTGTTATGACTTCAATACAGAATCATACCTGCCCCAATAGACGGTGTTTTAAGCGCAGAGATTCCTGACGCAACACTTGATCCAGTCCTTTATGAAACGTAAAGTCTACAAATATTCATGGGCCGTGTGGAAATTTGAACAGAAATTCACCATGTATGATCGGCATCTCATGTAGCAAGAGATACCCACGTCTACTAGCCAAGGATACTCAGACTGCAGATGACGGCTATCCACAGTACCGTATACAATCTCCTTCTGATGGTGGTTTTACAGTCAATATAAATCGAGTAGACATTGATAATAAGTAGGTGGTGCCGTAGAACCCTGTCCTGTCCTGAACCTTCATGGCCCACATTAACGTGGAATTATGTAATTCTGTGAAGTCCATAAATTATATATGCAAATATGTGAAAAAGGGCAATGATCAGGCAGCGTTTGGCTTAGAGAACAAATGGCATTAAGTTACCAAGTATGAGACAGGACGCTATATTAGTGGTTCTGAAGCTGCTTGGAGAATCTTATGCTTCTCCATTCATGAAAATATCTACCCATCATGCATCTATCTGCCCATCTCGAGAACGGTCAAAGAGTTTATTTTACAACTGATAACGCCTCAGGTAAAGTACAGAACCCTTCAAAAACCACTCTATTACCAATTCTTGATCTTTGTAAACTAAATGCTTTCACAAGAGGGCTTCTTTACAGTGAATTTTCGGCATACTATGTTTGTAAGAACAATAAGTTTAGCTGGAGGAAGCAGGGAAAGGCTGTCTCTGGACAAGCAGGAATCAAACAGGATCAAGTGCTTGGTTGAGTGTACACTGTACATTCGAACAATGTTGAATGCTATTACTTGCAACTCCTACTTCACAAAGTTCGAAGACCCACTTGCTTTAGTGACCTTAATAAAGTGTCAGGTGTGGTTCATCCTAATTATCAATCTGCCTGCCGAGCGTTGGAGTTGTTGGAGAATGACACTCACTGGGACCGCACTCTGGAGGAAGCCGCTATTTCTCACTCACCGTACAAGCTCCGGGAAATATTTTCTGTCATGTTGGTGTTTTGTCAATTGGTAGATCCTTTAAAACATTGGAAAAACCACAGCGACAGTATTTCTGAGGATATAAAAGTCAGGTGGAAAATGAGATTTGAGAGGTTGGCATTGGACACTCTATAGACATTGTTTATAATAAATGCTTAGTGCTTTTAGAAAACCTAGTATTTTCAATGTCCAACCAACTACTTCATCAGCTTGGCCTTCCCTCACTTTCTAATGATTTAAATGATGTCAGTGTCAACTGCGAATACATAAGAAAAATTTCTTACGAAACTTAATGAATCAGTTGCTCAACACGTTACCTAAATTAACACCGAACAAATTCAAGTATATCAAGAGGTCATTGATAGCGTTTGTTCAGATTATTGACGGTTTTTCTTTCTTAACGTTCCAGGCGGAATAGGTAAAACGTTTTTGATTAATCTGTTGCTTTCCAGTGTAAGAAAAACAAGAATATAACGATCTCTTTATTATCATCAAGTATAGCTGCAACTTTGTTAAACGGTGGGAAGACAACACATTATGCCTTTAAATTGACTCTCAACTTGAATTAATCTGAAACTCCTCTGTGTAATGTTTCAAAACAGAGCGATACTGCCCAGCTACTTAAAAAGTGCAAGTTGATCGTTTTGTAATTAGTGTATTACGGCTCACAAGGGAGGAATAGTAGCGTTTGTAATGACTCTCCAGGACATTCGAAGTAGTAAACATCTGATGGGTGAGATGACTGTACTACTGGCCAGGGACATCCGCCAGACACTACCAGTCGTGCCTCAAGGCGCATGTGCTTATGAGGTAAAAGCCTGCCTCAAGTCATCCTACCTTTGGCCTAAAGTCCAAGTCCTACCCTTGCGAGTCAATATGAGGGTCCATCTCAAAGGTGATTTGAAGGCAGAAGATTTTTCAAACTTACTTCTGGAAATTGGCAATGGAGGTTAGAGGAAGAAGATGACAACGTCCGCATTCTGGAAAATATCTGTGAAGTTTTTAATGTTTTGAAGACTTTAAGTGACAAGATATACCCTTATTTGAATGATTTACACATTAAAGGCCCAAATTGGCTTAAGGAGAGAGAGAGAGAGAGAGAGAGAGGTATTCTCACGCTGAAGAACGACACCACGGCAAGCATTAATGATTATATATTGGACAAACTTCCTACTGAGATGGTGAGATGGTGAGATTTCAGTCTGTGGACTCCATGGTGGAGGTAGAGGACGCGGTTCACTAGCCTGTGGAGTTCCTCCGCACTTTAAATCCACCAGGGATTTCAGCTCGCAATCTATGTCTGAAAGTTGGTGCTTCAATATTGCTGCTACGGAATCTGACACCTCCTAAGCTTTGTAATTACACCAGGCTTCAGGTGAAGTCTTTGCATAATAACGTGATTGAAGCAACCATCTTTACAGCATGTGGTACGGGAGAAGCCGTTTTCATACCCCGCGTTCCTTTGATTCCCTACGATTACCACTTTCAATTCAAACGACTGCAATGTCCCATCAAAGTATGCTTCGCAATGACGATAAACCAATATCAGGAGCAGTCTTTGAAAATTGCTGGTGTGGATTTAATAAATGACTGTTTCTCCCATGGCCAGTTGTACGTAGCCTGTTTATGTGTAAGCTCTCCTGACAGCCTCGTGATTCTGCTGCCAGAGGGGTGAACACAAAATGTAGTTTACAAGGAAGTTTTATAAAAGTCTTTAGCCAAATTTATAATGTTGTTTAAAATATATGTTGCTCCTTATTTTCCTTTTTCTTATAAATATCGAACAAGTGCATTACTATTACTTAGTACAAAAAAGCCATTTTCTGTAATGATCTTAAAGAGTACTCCGTAGTGACGCAATGGTATTTAGCTATTAAATTGAATAAGTCTATGTAATTGCAATTAGTGAGAAATTATATGGTCAACATGAAAGTGAAAGCAAAGTTTTGTGTCTAGTAGAACACCTAGATCATTTAGAGTATATTATTTAAATTGTGGAAAGTAATTATGTATTATCTCCTCTGATATTTTATAAAAGGTATTTAAGAGAGATTGAGTTATATAGTCACAAACATTTATTTTTGCTCAATTTACATAAATAGGAATGACGACAGACTGTTTCAATTATAGTGGAAAAGATTCACTTGACAGGCTAAGATTGAAAATATAAGCTAGTACAGGACTATGAATGTAGGCTCAGGCTTGACAATAAAGCTTGGAATTCCATCAGAGCCAGCATATTTTAAAGAATTCCATGTTTTAATAGCAATAGACACATCTCGTGGGGTAATAGGTAAGGAATACACTGAAGGACTAGTTTAATTAGCAGAATAAGGTGGAATTAAATATTGATTGAAAATAGGTTCTAAACTCATATGCTATTGATAAAGAATCTGTGGTGATATTACCATTAATTTATATGTTAGACGGAGATATTTTATTCACACGATTATTTTTGAAATATTTCCAAAATTCTTTGGGTTTGCTCTTGAGAACATTTTCAATTAATTTCATACAATTGTCTCTATCTACTGATAATACAGTTTTGTCACGATTTACACCTCTGTAGGCTTGATTTGTCAGGATCACTTGCGGGAGGGGTTAGGTCACAAGCAAGGTAATTGTGTGGGTTCAAAATAAAACGTAGGATTATGAATTTTGGTTTAATAGAAGTTCCTAAAAGATAACACAAAATGTGATGTTAAATGAAGGATAAAGAAATATAGAGATTGGAAGCTCTAACTCTTGGAAGAACTGGCTTAACTCGTGGAAACCTAGGCTGATTGAATTGTCTGGTACCACACCTGACCCCTTCAGAACTTGATCTAGGAACCCCGCGCTCTATGGATGCCCTCTAAGTACAAGTGCTACTGATTACCCGAATAATGTATTCTGATATGGTCCGGTGGCAGGCAACGTAACTGTATGCGATATTGATGGAATTGTAACAGCACTGATGTCAAAAAATAAAAGGCTTTTATAGCCCACTATGGCCCCTTTCCTGGCCAACTAGTTCAAACATTGTTATGAATTGTCAGCATTATCTTTCAACCATTATAGTTCATTACGTCATATAAGATAAGTCAGCACTTTTTAGCACGTGCGTCCACTTGAGTTATGTAAATCAAAACAAACATTCAAACATTGCTCAGTGGTTATGACAGTGTCAGCTAATCTTCGAAAGTGAGAGGAATGCAAAGAAAATTCTCTGGTGTTTTTATTTTAAGGAATTGGTTCTTTTTTATGATATAGTAACTAAATGTAAAAGAAAACCAACTATGAAATTTGTAAGAGTTATGAACAGCGATTTTAGGAATATGAGTATTAAATTTAGTGAGAATTCATTTGGTGAAATTGCCTGTAAATGAGTTAACATCAGCAGTTAAATAAACACAAGACCAGTCAGCATTGGCCAAATCGTTATAGAGATTTTTACTGTCAGATTTGTTATATGGTTCCTATACTATTATATTAGTCGATGAAAGAAGTTGAGTCACCTTTAATTTTATGTAATAGTGGGAGCTATTTTGTGTACGATAACATTTCCAATCAATTTTAGGGCAGTTAAAACCACCTGATAGTAGTGTACATAAAGGGTAGCTGGCCAAAGTGCCTTCAATAAATGTGAATAATAATAGCAACAAATTGGTAAAACACTATACAATGTACTCGGTATGGTTTTGAAAACGAATCCCGTACTCCCTATTCAGAGTCAGGCCCACAAATATGAACTTAATATGGTTACGCCTAACTCGCTCTAATAGTGTAGCCCGAGTGTACATGAAAAGTGTATTAGACTTCCTAATATTATTATTACTGGTATCACTAAATTAATAAAATAAATAGTACAAAATGGAGCTCTTGGGTCTTGATAGAATTGCAATATTAGATCGATGGTAGCTTTAACGGAAAATACTCTTCACTATGGAATAGAATTTCTCAAACTTCGGTCACTCCCGTACCTCTTTTATGGCTATAGCTGAGCTAGAGTACCCCATAGAACATTAATTTTTTTTAAAAAAGGTATCCAATACCGGATATTTTGTGAGGGAAAAGGAGAAAATAATGGATTCTTAAAGCACACGATATCACCTTAAAATTAGAATTAATTTATTTATCAGAGCCACTATGTTTAATACATATTTTACTATTAACAAAATTCAGTGGTGCCTCGCGTACCAATGGGGTATACGCATCACAGTTTGGGAAACACTTATATAGATTTATGGATCATTGGAATAGTAAAGTGAATCAAAAGCTAATGTGTAAACTTCGCCTGAATACATTATTCATAAACATGGTGGAGAAAATCCTTACCAGACTCAAATAATAACACTTTCTGAGTAATTTAAATTAATCCTAAACAACTTGAATTAATCAATAACATTCTACTTCATGTGATACTTAACTCCTTCACTTTAAATAAACCAATAATCTAAATAACTATATTAGGATTAAGTGATGAAAGGTATGTCTTCGGCAGCAAATCGTCATTTAATTATTTCATCTGGAAGATTAAATACTAAATATGGTTGACACAGGAAGGTCCCACATACATCCCAGCGTACTGCTATGATAAAGTGAGACAACAATCAATAACGGTTTATGGGATACTTTTTAACTAGTCCCCCTTATGGTGGTGTTTTTAAACAGATCTTGAAAAACTCCATAGTGGTTTTATTCACACTAACCCCTTCCTTTTCAGATCCATTTCACGAAATGTGGAACCACATATTCATGGTTGTTAAAATAATTGTGTGACCAATTAAGTCCATACAGGATCAGATTAGTTTCGGGGAACAAAAGGACGAATAAGATCACGGTATGAGAGGCGTTTGTGTCAAATTCGCACTGTAGGGTCTTGGATAAAATATTAGGTTAATTTCTTTTTCTAGCCTATTGCTGACGAATAGACCGGAGTTTGAAACCCGTACTGTTTTGATTATTTGTGATTATTCTTATATGTTTTTCACTCTTCTTTCAAACAAATACAGATAGATCCCCCCTAAATATAATCTTGATGATATATACCCCATTAGCTTTATAAAAAAATTGTTACTGCCCAAACTAATAGTAAGACAATGTAGAAATGAAAAATGTAATCTCGGTTTTTACTATACATAGATTCAGATCTTGTAAATATCCATATTTTAAGCATTATATACTTTTGAAAATATGTAAATGTATTCATTTAAAGATTCAAATAGAGTACTTAATTTTGTACTAGTCACAAAATAATATGTTGTAAAATTTACAAGTTAATAGGGAAATAAATGTAACGGAACTCCGCACGGACTATCTTGCGCCATTGTTTATAAATGTAGATATTTACTAAAAACTCGTAATATATGTTAAACTAAATGATATACACTAGCAAGCCCATGCACAAATTGCACTATACTTACGTAAAAAAAATTATTTTACTCTTGGTTAAAAATTTTATAATCTTATTTTAAAGAATTAAAGTCCTCATTTTTATATTTGGACCAATAAAAAAAATCGATATTGGGTACAAAAGGGTCAACACTCGTATTAAAATTTCAACTTCTAGTTAAAATTTTCGGCATTTTATTAGTTGTTGCACATCTTCAGGTCATCGCATTGCTATTAAATTCCTCATTTATAAATTTTGACCAATAACAAAGGTAAATATTGACTATTAAGTATAAAATGATAGAAATAGATCTTTGCTCTACAAACATTTCCTCTAAGGGAATAAGGGAAAAAGAACATCAAGTTTTTTAGAAACTTTCATACATACTTACTTACTTTATGGCATTAGAGAATTATTGCTGTAAGATTTAAGTGGTGTCTCTGTACAACGAAAGCTCACAAAATTGTAGTAATAATTTGCCAATATCTCAAACACTATTGGTTTTATAAAAATATATTTCAAATAAGATTTTTATTTCTTATATTACAACAATTTTGCAATTATATATTTGCGAAGATTTGGAAATGTCAGCTTCTGTAAATGACCATTAAATACATTTTCGTGAAAAAATCAAAATATCAATTTTGTTAATAATCTTAATTAACGCCTAGATATGAGTTTTGATCAAAATCCTTAAAGCCGATTTTGAGAAAACTTACTTACTTACTTACACTATGGCGTTAGGAATTAGGAATACTGTTACCAAATAATTGAGAAAAGATAAATATCTTTGTCCATCAAAGAGTACAAGAATCAAATCCATTTTTAAAGACCTGAATTTTAAAAAATCAATATATATACTTAAATCTCAGAAATTATTGGTTATATAAAAACATACTTCAAATTAAAAGAATGTTATCTTTAATGGTATTACAACCTTACAATGATAAGATATTTCGTATCTCAAATAGTTGGCGAGAAATGTTGACATTGGAAAAACTACCTCATATAAGGTACCCTCAAAGTCATTTCATAAGAAAATGAGAACTTATGTCTTGTTTATGATAATAAACTATGTCTAGTATATAAGATTTAATCAAAATCGTTAGAGCGAATTTTGATAAGATTGATTTTTTCTTTTTTTGCCTTCAGCAAATTACCCTTAAATATTGGGTTAGATATCTAATTCCAAATCTCCCTCGGTGGGACCATATGAAAAGCCCAGCTACCAAAATTTAGCCCAATCAGTAAAATAGTTTCGTCTCTATATCTTGGAACAGACAGACGGACATACATACAGAAATACAGACATACGATATCTTTCTCTCTCTCTCTTTCTCTCTCTCTCTTTCTCTCTCTTTCTCTCTCTCTCTCTTTCTCTCTCTCTCTCTCTCTCTCTATATATATATATATATAGAGAGAGAGAGAGAAAGAGAGATCGTATA
>CABFVZ010003256.1:35538-58374 GCA_902151445.1 Timema monikensis | reverse complement strand
TTTTTTTTTTTTTTTTTGTATTAGAGTTATAAATTTTGAGCATCTAATGTTTTGGAACCGATTAACAAATTTTCAGTATTTTCTGATTATTTGAATTCATCTTTGTAACTAATTGCAAATAAATCAATTTTATACTACACCAAAAAACGTTGTTTTTTTCCTCCCTTTAGGTTTTAAAACTTTACATCCACCCACTTCCCCTCCTTTCACAATGTAATGACCCTTATTTTAAAATTAAAAATTTTCAAACACTTCTTTATATTAGCGACTGTCCCTCTCTCTCTCTCTCTACATGTAATCAAACATTTCAATTTTCTACCATACGGGAAGTTTTCTATTATATTAGCAAGTTTTTGGAAAGAATTCCCTCCTTTCAATGTTACTTTATTTTCTGTTTTTTTATATTGTTTCAATCTTCCACTTCAATATAAGCAGTTTATGTATGAGTTTTTTGAAATTTTGAAACTACTTTTTACCATTTTACTAACCACCTCCTAGAAAATTCAATTATTTTAAAGTTATATGGGTATTTCTAATAATCTTACCACCTTCCGGATAATTTTGTCCATACCACCTAAAAGTTTTGTTATCTTTTAATAACCCCATCCCCTTATTCTTCGAGATCAATTTTTAAATTAAAAATTGTTAGACATTTATGTTTATTCAGAGTGGTACATTTAGCTTTTTGCTTGATTTTATTATTATTTAACACTAGGAAGTTATTATTTCAATTGATGTAGTTTTTAAAATTGTGAATTCCCCTCCCCTACTTCAATTACTCGAATTTGAAATTTCATATTAAAAGCTCTAATTGATCATCTGAAGTAGTACCTTTACTTGCCTGCCAAACTTCAATGTTCTACCTAACCTAGATTAATTAATTTATTTCTATCCAACAAAATCCAATTTCCCGGATACATTTTTAGAAATTCCTCATATTTAGACTTTTCTCATTGTATGGGGTGATTCCTCTATTTGCTTTCATTACTACGTATATGCAAATATTTAAAAATTCTGCCATAGTTGAAATGTTTGATTATATTAGTTTTGATATTTTTGGAGGATTCTGTTCCTCCCCTCATTTTAATTTTTTTTTCAGAGCGTTAAGTAATCCTGGCCAATTTAAATATTCTACTAAAATGAGCCGTGATTTTTATATAATTTTTGGAGATTTCTAGTACCCTTTCCCCCCATTTTACCTGCCCCCACTTAAAAATTTCAAATATTTTAGATTATTTAGTTATTTGGAGTAATCCCACTACGTCGCTTGCAAATTTTAGATTCTTATCTCAAATTAAATTGTGTTTTTCTGATAATATAACCTCTACTCCTATAATCCGGAGTTCTAATTCATATTTTGAAACTATCCGACTTTTATTTTTATTTGTAGTCCCTTTACCTTCCTGTTTAAATTAAGTTGTATACCCTCTAGGGAAGTAAATTTGTTTTGAAAATGTTGATCTCCCCCTCTTGCATTTTTTCAACTCTGACCTTGAAGTTTAATATTGTATGGTATTATAATAAGGATACGATCATGTTATCGACGATGATACCCGCCCATACATTCACAACAAATCTCTCTTGGTGGTTACGAGCGCCAGTAGCATGGGTGTTCTCTTCAGCACAAACATGGCTGTTAAGGAAATTGAAAAGGCCATCTATGGTGAATGATTCCTCGTCAATTAAAAGTGCTCCTCTCAGAAAATGGTGCTTGTTCAGACAACGCTGTAAAATCTACTGATGGTGTGTGTGTAAAGGAGTAAAAGCTAGATCCATCCCTGTCATGTGATTCAGGATTGAGAAAGTAAGAGAATAGTAAAGTATGATTATTTCACCGAAATGGTCTCAGACTTCTTCACCTTCAGTAGTCTCGCCTAACTCAGAATGACTTCGGAGGACATGGATTCCTTCTATTCGAAAGTTGTTTTACCTGAGTCCTTCTATACACTCATTAAGTTTTTACGTAACTTTTTGAATCACTTTGTGTAATGATAAGGTGTATAGGCCCTTTATGTAAATAATTTTATTTATATCAAATACTGTTTCGATCCTATGGTCTGGGTCAGTTATTTTTATTCAAGCTATATATATTCCACTCCCGGCTATCTTGGCCTGTCGTAACATTATATGCCTTATAATATAACTTAAGACTACTACAAACACAGTATCCAGTTCCCGGCTGTTAATTTATCAATTTGAAAGTATAAGCCCACATTCCACTCACGATAATTGTTTCAGCCATCCCAGGAATAGATTCCAGGACCTTTAGCTCAGTAAGCAGACATGCTATCGACCTAGCTAAGGTGTCGGATTTATTTAACTAATAAATATTAATTAATTATATTTATATATTAGT
Source organism: Timema monikensis (assembly GCA_902151445.1). Classification (NCBI taxonomy): domain Eukaryota; kingdom Metazoa; phylum Arthropoda; class Insecta; order Phasmatodea; family Timematidae; genus Timema; species Timema monikensis. The sequence goes on along the minus strand of CABFVZ010003256.1, from coordinate 56,018 downwards.
TTCATTACATTTAACTTTATGTTTTGCATCCCATTTTAGTTACACCCGTATGTACTAATTACGTGGATGTTGATTAGGAAAGCTGAACTAAAAGGAAGGGTACTCGCATTTGCGGAAGGAGATAGGAAGGAAACTTATAAAAAACTAACCTCCTTGCACTCAACAAATATTCGAGCACCGATCTCCCTGTCATCGGTAGTCCAGTCTATTGCAAGGGTGATACCTTAGTCCACTATGCCATACGAAGTGTGTTATTTTTATTATAGAAGGTGTATAATTGATACTTCAACAAATTTTTGTAAGACACTCCAAGTAAGTCACTCCAGCACTTTTAGATGTCGAATGACCAGACAGAATAAGGTAAATGTTTTTTGAAGTTTTTCATCACTCCAATGTGCTTAGTATGTCACCTCCTCCGTCCGAAGCATTTTAACTAATGTAGTTACGTGACCGTGAGCCCTTGTAGTAAACTGTAGTGGGTGAAGGAGACATGGCGGTGTTTTGCGTGTGGATGTGTTTGTGGAAGAGAAGGGTTTCAGAAACATCCCTCTTACCCCCCGCAAATTGACCCTACCTACCCCATTCGTCTCTATAAACAGTGTGCATAGGAATTAGAAAAGTCCTCGTGACTTTTTTGCATTGCTTTATTTTATATATTTTTCCTGGACGATAAAAGCTGACCCCGTTTGTCTCCAGAGACAGCCATTATGGAAAAGAGGAGATATATATTTTTTTACAACCCTTGCTGTGTATTTTTCTAACACCTTCACTTGTCAGTAGGTAACCCTACACCAAGCAAGTAGGAGAGTAAAAAAAATGTTTTGAGAAAAAGTTTTGCTAAATGTTACTCAACTTGAAACCTCCAATTAATTGTGTATGTAGGAGAAAAGGTCTGAGGGAATGAAGGTTTAGGGTAAGTTTGGTGGAAATAGGGAATAAGGGCTATCCTCTCCGTAACCAAATTGTAACATTTTAAAAACAAGAGATATTATTGCTCTGGTACCTAAGATCATAAAGAAAGAGTTCCTAGTTTAACTGCCAAATTAAATAAAACAGTTAAATAGTTATAAATTAAAACTTGTTTAGTTATTCAATTTGTTTACCCTACAAATATTTTAACATGCGAGTACATTAATTGTAAAATAGGTTGATTTAAATTTAACTAAAAATCTTTTCTTCACATTTAATTGATGCAGAGGCGTATCCCATTCAATAAAAATAACCCCATCCATATCACGTATTTTTAACATACCACTTGACACTAGAAACTAAGCTAATCCCCAAGTTATCAATTTAAATACTCTGACTGAAATTTCAAGCTAAGATATTTAGCTCTAAAAGCTGACTTGACGCCATAAGAAGTCAAAACCATATCCGCGTAAACTATAGATTTGGTTTAACTGTTTTAAATGATGTCACTGACATCTAGAAACTTAAAATTTGGCAAAATTATAGCTTCTTGCCGTAACCGACGAGAAAATTCCAAAAAGCATAAAAAAAAATTTAACCCCCGAACAAAATTCAAAATGGCGGAGCAACTTTAAAGTCGGTGCGGACCTTTCTTTGGAGGTCTCTTGTGGCTAAACGGTAAGACCTATCGAAAAACGGCTCTGCAATTACATTAGTTTACATCAACTTGCAAAAAAATGCATTGGGAATTTGGGGGTGGAGCCCCCAACGGGCAAAACGAATCCTAATACTAGGCAACCAAATTGAATTTTTAAACAAAGCTTAGTTGAAGTTAACACATATGTAACTGAATTGGATAGAATAATCCTTATTCATGGTATGCAGTTGTTCCCTGGGATGTAATTAATATATGTGAAATAAATTTGAAAAATGACTTTTGGACAAGGATCTTGAGTTTGTTTCCCGTGTTCAGGATAATTTTGAAACTAATATCTTACAAATGTATAGAAATACACTTTTTGAGTCAATTCTATTGATATTAAGCGTGTATCTCCCCGTGGATAGCGTGTAGCTTGGCTAGGTGATATAGCTTGAACTAGTCGTCACATCAAATTGTGGTTTCATGTAGTCTTTTCAAGAAAACAATGGAATTGAGGCCAGTGAAATTTGTATATCATATTGTAAAAACATTGGGTCTAATTTATAAATTAATATTTAAAAGTGAAAACACGACTGCACTTATCCCAATTCCACTGTTATCAAGTGAAGGGTTCATAAAACCACATAACGATGGAATTTTAGGTTCGAACGTAATCGTGAATCTAATGTGCTGGTTAATCAACCTTAAGATAAACTGTGAATTTAAATACCCGGTCATATTTTCTATTATCATCTCTTTCAGAATAAATCAAGCTTGAGAAAAGAAAGTAAATACGTCTATGTACTAATTTCACTAATGTGTTAGGGATTAGGAAGTTTTAATTTACAGGAATTGCATCCATATTTGCGTGGAGGGAGAGTGTAAAAACCATTTAAAGAACACCACCCTTAGTGCACCTGACCGTTATTAAGCCCCAATCTAGTTGATAAAAAAAACACGGGAAGAATGCTGGATAACTCAGTGGTATAAGAATTGGCGTACTAAGTCATGAGTATCTGGTTTGATTCCTATGTCCAGGTGTAATTGTTAAATTTAAAGAATATAGAATTTAGGTATTTATTTGTTTGCTTTTCTTATCAATGATAATAATCCTATATCATATTTGTTTGAACTTTCCATAGTGACGGAAGAGTAACTTCTACAGTAAATGGATTTGTTTTGAGAATTACATTGACTTTGATAACGGAATGCTTTGTTTGAATATCAATAACTTTTCGAAATAGGCGTAAATAGGTTTTAGAAGTTTAAAACAATTGTTTTTATTTTATTCAGCATTATGTCTTACCTCTCGTTTGTGATTTACGCTAAAAAAAACACATACCGATGTAACAAAAGAGGAAAAAACCTTTTCCAAAATTATAGTTTTTTTAATCAAAATATATAGAGGTTATATCAATTTCACAAACTTAGTTATGAACAAAGGCCAACATGTAGTACTATGAGTAATATTATTGACTCATTAATATGTAGACCAATAAAGAAATAGTTTTCTTGATTCCTGTTATGCCATCCATCAACATCATCATGACATTATATCATAGTGCACTTGAATTTACTGTGGAAGAACTGTCTATACAGTATTACTCACCTCGGTGGCGTAGTTAGCTAACTTGATGTTTTCGTGTTGAGCTAGACTGCCGAGGACGGGGATATTAAGGTTCGAATCTTGCCCTCCACGCAAATGCAGGTTCACTTCCTCTATGTTAAACACTCCCAATTCCTAGCCCATTACCGTAATTAGTACATAAGCGTATTGCCCGAACGGGTAGTAAGACGTGGTGCTAAGTGTTATTATTATTAGCTGTATATACATAATCATTATGACAAATTATATAATACTGTACTTTACTTTATTGTGGAGGAACTGTTTATACATAACCATTGTGACATATTATAATATACTGTACCTGACTTTATTGCGGAGGAACTGTCAATATTAAAACCATCATGACATATTTTAATACATTGTACCTGACTTAATTGTGGAGAAACTGTTTATATTTAACCATCATGACATATTATAACATATTGTACCTGACCTCATTGTGAAGGAACTGTCTATGTATAACCATCATGATATATTATAATTATATTGTATCTGACTTCGTTGTGAAGGAACTGTCTCTATTATAACCATCATTACATATTATAACATATTGTACCTGACTTCATTGTGAAGGAACTGTCTATGTATAACCATCATGACATATTATAATTATATTGTACCTGACTTCATTTTGGAGGAACTGTCTATCCATAATCATCATGATTTCTAATAATATACTAGCCTTTTCTTCAGTCTTTAAGCAACATGATAGCCCCTGTGAATATTCAATACATATATCATATATTAATTAATTAAGCCCTGCTTGGTATCGAATCAGGATCCTCCAGACTGAATTTAGTCGTCCTTAACCGGTAATCTATGGATAATAAAAGAGAGACTATTTCATGCACTAATAGGTAGGTGTCACTAGCCCAACGTTATTAGAATAAACAGATCAAAATAATTTTCTTTTGAAATTAGAAAAATAAAATTATGTAGGTCTACCAAATGAATAGCACGAACGATATCATAGTTGAATTAATAATACAAATCATATAAAAACAAGTAATATTATTTATGAATGTATTGCTACCAACCTGGATTCTGATATTTTCAAATAAAACATTTTGTTTATTTACCTGTACTAAGCGTGTATTATTTTGGCAGACTATTTAGGGGAGGCGTACCACCCACCTCCCTTGGAATCTCACCAACTACGCCCGTTCACCCTGTGCACATACTACAAATAAATAAAATATTTGTTCTTAATTATGATAAACCTTTTATCCTTCCGTCCTTATTTTGGATACTGTATATAGCTCTAGCCAACTTCCCAAGCTTTCTCGCACCCTTAATAACAATGTGACCAAAATGAAGCGGATTATGTTTTGTGGGTGACAAGAACTATGTCGAGACAATGCGGGGTGTGAAAAGTCATCCGCACTGGAGGGGAAGAGGGTGCAGATATTATAATTAATGGGACTGGAGTGACTTTGAAAACTTACATAAATTATTAAGCATTTTACTTTAATCAAGAAAGGTTGACGTGAGTCTTTGTCTCCGGTCCTACATTCTGGCTATTACTCACGATGCCTTTAAGCTATTAACTAGTAGTATTCTATAGATAGTCTAAGCATTCACCGCTGAATGTTTAGATAGAATAATATCAAATATTTTCATTACCTCTGCTTGTGTAAGTATGAGATTTATTTAGCAATAATATAAAAAAAAAATAATTATACTTTTAAGATGATTATTTTTTTAATTACAAAATTTTCGGAAATGGCTATAACTATTTTGTCTAAAATTCATATCTAGGATTTGTTTGACATGAGATATTGCTTTTTGGGACAAAATTTGTTGAAGGATAGCTTACTAATTACTGATTCCACCAAAACATAAAATATTTTACAAATTGCTATAACAATTTAGTTCCAAAAAGTTATCTTGGTAGTGTTTGACTTGACAAATAATTGTGTAAGCTTTTATGGGGGTAAAAATTCAAATATGGTTAGTTTACTGACAACTGATTTTTCATAAACTTGAAATATTCAAAAGAGATGTTATTAACGATTTGGTTCCCAATAGGTATCTTGGGAGGGTTTTACGTGACAAATAAGTCCGTATACTTTGTTTTGGGTAGAAATTCGATGAAAAGTATTTCACTAGGGAGTTATTTCTGAAATTTAGATTCATTTAGATTTTTTTTTTTTTGCCTATAACGAATTTACATAAAATTTATATCTTGGTAGTGATTGATCTAAACAAGACAAATAAAGCTGTATACTTGTTTTTTGGTGAAAATTTGGTTAAAGATAGTTTACTGATAACTGCTAATGTTTTTAAGCTGAATTTTTTTTAATCACTTTAGTGATTTGTTTTAAATTTGGTATCGCGAGACTAATCTACATATCAATGATAATGTATAGTTATTTGTCTAAAAATTAATGAATTTAAGTGTAGTTTACTTACAATAAATCATAGAAAGATTGAATGTACTGGAAATTGACCTTAAAGATTGAATTAAAAATGGAAATCTCTGAATAGTTTTTCAGTATAAATAAGAATACGTTTTATTTTGGCAAGCAACTAATAATTTTAGGGTATTTAACAAATTATTTATTTTTGAAAATTTAAATTTTGTTAAGTAATATATTTGAACAATTTGATTTAAAATTTATATGTAAAGAGTATTATTGAGATAAATAATATTATGTATTTGTTTTTATAAGGAAAACTTATTCATGAGTAGCTTAGAAAATTCTATTTTTCAAAATTTTCTTCAGAGTTAAAATACACATTATGAGAAAGTTTGTGCGATTGTGTCGTACTATTTATTTTATCACCACGTCTTAATGCCTGTTCAGGCTATAACTATATATGAAAATTTCAAAAATTGGGTAGAGATGAGGAAGGATGCATTTTCTTGGAAAGCGAGTGGGAAATAATTTTGGAAAAACTACCTTCAGTAGACCCGATCGGGGTTCAAACTCAGATCTCCCCGTCATCATCAGGCCAGTCTAACACGAGCGTGTTGCCTTAGACCGACCGGCCACTGAAACGATTTGCTAATAGTAGAGTGAGTGAGTGTGTATACTCATCATCGGAAGAGGGTAGTTATCATTTGATAAACAAGAGAGCTTGCAGGCTTAAATGCTCATTTTCTTCCCTCTCTTTCTATTTCGTGAATTGACGTTTAGGGTGTAATAGTGCCGAGATTGCTCAAGAGAGTTAAAATTAGATGAGACCCGGTTCGCGAGAAAAATTATAATTCACCAAGTGGGCAACCTTGTTAAATTTAATATTTATGTATTTCTGAGAAAGGGTCGGGGTGATATATTTGGTATATAAGCTCACTGTAGTATTCGAAGTATTATTAATCATATATAGATATTGTATTCCCCTTAGATGCCTAGGCTAGTAGCTAAATGGAGTCTTTGAAATTGATAGCATATACAACCACAAAAAAATATTAAATTAACACTTTAAAAGGTTTCAAGAAGAAATCCATTTTTGAAAAATTAATGTTATCTTCTGTTGAATAAGCTCAGGTGGAATTTTCTTCCAAAATAAATATGGGTACATCCCTATCACCCTCCATAATCTTTTATTCCTAGAGTTGCGTGTTTGTGCTATCTTAGGTAAAATTAGTTTCCAAGTCGTAAAATAATATAGCCTTGATTTTAAAAATGTATTTTGGAGTAAGAGACGGCCAACACCTTGGCTTGGTTACCAAAATGTGTGCATACCTATATATGAGATTTGCTTTCGATTTACGATGAGAAACAAAAAATGAATGTAATGTTTGGGAAGTTTGTTTGATCCGTTTCGCAATAAGATAAATTACTTATTTGAAGTTTGGTCGTTATGTTTATTTTAGAATCTACTTACTAATTAAAATATAAGGTACAAACATAAAATATATCAGCTGAATTATAGTACAACACTATCTGATGTATCACAGATACGCTATAGCTTCAACATGTAAGGTAGTTCCTGTACTTGACAAATCACATAGACTTGAAGTTAACCGGAAATAATATCAAAAAACACCCCCTTCTTGTTGTTTTTCTTTCACCCTTTACACATATCTCAAGAGTTGACGTTCACTGGATACGATTAAACTGCCTCTAAGATACCTCTAAGAACAACACATTTTTTTTTTTTCAAGGTTTCTTTTAGATCTTTACACTTTCAAAACCAGCCCCCCTTACATCAGGGTATGTTTTAAATGCTTCTCTCTCTAGCTCTCTTTATATGTGTGGGCGTGAGTTTGTATGTGTGTGTGTGTGTGTTTGTGCGTAGACGTTTTTTCTGAAAAATGACAACATGCAACCCCGCGAAAGTCCAAAGGGACTGATAGGATTAGAGATCGAGTATGAATGTTGTAAAATATGTCACTCCTTAATCTCCTGCGTTCTACCCCTTACAGACCTTTATCTCTTTTATGTCACTCATAAAGCCAACCACTGCATAAGAAAATAGACATGAAAAAGCTCCCCAAACTGTAGTACAGTCAATCCATGCTATTTTAGGTGGAAACACAAAGCGATCCACTTATAGTATATGTGAATAATCTGTGTTTCCCCAGGGAAATGAGGGATGATAGTAATAATAATAATAATAATAATAATAATAATAATAATAATAATAAACGTATTTATTTATCTGGCGAAGTTAAGGTTTTGGCCTTTTCTTCCACTTAACCAGCGTTTAAATAAAACATATAATACATTTATTGGAATAAAAATATATTTAATAGAAATGATAATCTTAATATATTTAATTCTTCTGTACGTGTGTATGTCACTGAACTCCTCCTAAACGGCTGAACCAATTTTGATGAAATTTTTTGTGTGTATTTGTGTGGGTCCATGGATGGTTTTGATTCACAATTGAACCCGGTAGGTGGCGCTGCAATCGGGTTCTAGGATCTATTTTTATTTCTTAGGGAATTTATTTGAGGGGATTTTTTTAAAAAGATTTTTTGCATATCAGAACATGTAACCTCACAATTTCACTCCCCACCACCACCCCCCAATATTTATAATAATGAATATAATATGAATAATTGACCGTTAAAACCTTCTGAATAGTGAATAATTGAACTTCTGAGAATAATTCATAGTTATATTTGTGTACCAATAGGTGGCATTGATTTCGAATTCTGTGGTATTTGACGTACGCATAATTGAACTTCTGAGAATAATTCATAGTTATGTTTGTGTAACATAGGTGGCATTGATTTCGAATTCTGTGGTATTTGACGTACGCATCAATACATGCGCAAGTCTCTTGCGTCGTGGCTTGGCGTTGTTTTGACATTTCAATTTCTGTACGATGTGTTTCAATAATCCATGTATCACAATCGCGTGAATATTGAGTGTATTTTTCATCAAGTGTACTCAAATACATACATTGGGAAAATGTGTAAGGTGCTGTGTTGAAGTGAATATCTTACATGATCTTCCATAAATTTAAATTATATACATGCGTATTCAATGACAATCAATCTAACCTGCAAATTTTTATTTTAAGTGCTTATTTGTGTCGATGATTTTATAAAATTTACGGAGTGTTAAACGTTTCATCGAAAAAAAAACAACATGTAATCCATAAAATTCAAATATAAGTTGCTTATATTTAGGTGTTGTGTGTTTATTAAAGAACAATGCCACGTCTTCGTGGAAGAGAAGGAAATATTGGTCGACGTACACAGAATTCACAAATAGTCCACACCTGTCGGTTAAATCGAACGGCAGAAGATCAATTGACAGACAATGCAAATTTAAGAGTCCAGGTTGCAAACACACGTGCAAATGAAAGTCAACAGCAACGCAACGAATGCCTTCGAGCTAATGCATTGAGACAAAGACAGGCGCGTCAACGAGCCACTGACGCACACAGAGCACATGAACCACAGCGCCTGCAAGTACATCGCGCATTAACACGCGCATCACTTCTCCGTCTTGCGTTCGAATATGAGTCGGACATCGACTATTCGTCACATTCACAAATTGTCAGCGGCGCTATGGACAAAGAATGCCAATCTGTCATGCATTCAAATACAAAGGTAAATCGGCCGGTTTCTGCTGCGCGTCTGGAAAAGTTGTACTTCCACCATTGAATTCGCCGCCAGAAACATTGAAAACATAATTGGCTGGAGCCACACCTCAATCAAAATTGTTTTTGCGTAAAATTCACAAATTCAATTCTTGCTTCCAAATGACATCATTTGGAGCAACAAAAATCGTTCAGAATGAGGATGGTTGCAATTTTGAATCAACGTTTAAGATTCAGGGCCAAGTATATCATCAAATAGTTTCTTTAATCTCAATGCCTGATGCCGATCCAAAATTCTTGCAAATCTACTTCATGGGCGATGAGGAGCAACAAATAAACGCTCGCTGCCAGTACAACCACATCGATCAGATGGAGGAGCGAGAAATTGTGGCGACTTTGGAACCGATTTTGAGAAATCACAACCAGTTGGTCCAGTTGTTTTATACCATTTCAAACAGACTGCAAAACGACAACTACATGATCGTCAATAAAGCAGACAAAGTACCATTTGGAGAGCATGCGGGTCGATACAATTCACACACCGTTAATGAAGTTGCAGTTGATATGGTTGGCGACGCATATGAACGTCGAGATATACGGATCCAACACAGGGATAACACGGTTCACACAATTCAAGACAGTCATCGTTCTTACGACCTTTTGCAATATCTGTTGATATTTTGGGAAGGAGAAGATGGATATAGTTTTAACATCAAACAAATAAATCCAGTGACAGGTACAATCTACATATTATTTACTTTTTCTTTTTCTGTAATATTAATTTATGTTTGTATTATTTATATTTTTACTTTGCTGGTGCAGAAACCAACAAGAAAGTGAGCGCGATGAACTTCTGCGCATATCGGTTGATGATTCGTGCCAATGAAGACAAAAACATTCTCTGATCCCTCCAGCTTTTTCGTCAATACATTGTTGATATGTATCCGAAATTTGAAAGCGAGCGATTACGGTACATCAAGTATAATCAAGCGAAGCTGCGTTCTGAGGAGTACATTCATTTGCGTGATCCTATTGTCGGTAACGTTGGTAACGTTGATGGAACCACTAATAGCAATGACATCGTTACCGCATATATTCTTTCATCATCATATATTGGTAGCCACGTCATATGCAAGAAAACATTCAAGACGCCATGACTTTCATGCGCGCGTGCGGCCGACCAGATTTGTTCATTACATTTACGTGCAATCCTAACTGAGATTAAATTAAAATTTTGTTATTGCCAGGTCAAACAGCAATGCATCGCCATGATATCACTGCACGTGTCTTCAAACAAAAATTAATATCGTTGATTAACTAGATTACACATCAATCTGTTCATTTATACACCTCAGGGATTATACGAAAAACATTGTTCATCAACTCGCATTAAGATAAAAACAAAACTAACTTTATTGATTTTGTCGGACCGTTTTTATAACATCACAACCTTAGGTATAAGAGGGGGTGAGGTTTCTATGCAGCTGACTGTACGTATCATCGAAATAGTATGTACTTCGTACAACAAGTATATACTATTTAGATGGTACGTATATAGGTAAGTTGTTCTGCTTAAGCCCGTAAAGGTTCTAGGCCCAAAACAGTATATGTTTTGCACTATGAAAATAGAAACAATTAAAAAGTAATTTGACATTTGTCATATTTGAAGGTACGTCAATAAAATAAAATTAGCTGTACCCGGCATACAAATTTGTAAGCAAGCTTCGCAATTTTTTTTGATACAGCTGATATTTGTGGAGTTGTGGGCGAAATTCCAAAAATTGTTGGGATCACTATTCCATATATTATTATTTTTAATAATGGATACCATGTATGTATAAGTGTCTAGCAGTTCCTATTCTAAGTAAAATTTATTAGTTTCAGAAACAGACAGACGGAATGGGAAAGCATTTCCATTACTGTGAAACAAAGTATTTGTAATGTACTATTGTCTCAATATAGTTGATTTTGAGGAAAGAAAAGATGTTTTATTTTGTATGTTGTCTTGACAAACCCTGGATTTTTAATATTTGTGTAACTCACTAATTGGAGTTCATTGTGAATTTGTAATTGTGATGATCACATAGTGTTTGTTTTATTATCGAAATCAATTATGCCACCCAAACGAAAAGCCAACGTTCGGGCAGGACAACGTATGTCGGGTCCACTAGTAAAATATAAAATTTTAAAAAAATCAAATAAAAAGTAAACCATTTGCACGCTCATTCATACACTCATTTAAAGCTCAAGTAGTTTCAATAACTCAGTTTAACTTATTCGACAAGATATATTGATTGCGTGTCCGCACGCTTGAAGGGAATTTTGGATGTTAGGTCACGAGTCGAGTTATCTGGTTTGTGATGCCGGGACTAGACAGTAAAAGAACAAGCATATTTGAGATCTATGTATGGGAATATACATCTGTAGAGTGTATTTTGATCTAGTAGTACAGGTGTTTTTATCCATTAGAAATAGGAAACTTGAGGAGAGGTATTGTGGCTGAGATGTTGATAATATTTTGTGAAGAAATACTAATAAGTGTAGTCTTCATCTTTCATTAATTATTAACTATTAGTTTATTAAAATACGTATAAGTATGCTCAAGTCGAGGTTAAATATGCATAGAGCACATGTGTTTTGTAGTCGCTGTAGTCGTTCTGCTAAATTGTCCTTTAAGTCATTGTACAATACGTAGGGGTTGTGGCAATATTAAGCTTTGAACAAGGATAATTTGCACATATTCTGGTAGAAAATTCTTTAACCTTCTCAATGAATGTAGGCAGGCATACACTTTCTTGCAAATCAATGTTATCTGATCTGTCCAATTAATATTTTCATCAATAATCACACCAAGGTTTTTAGTCATTGTTGTCAGTTGCACTGTGGTTACTCCTAATCTTATGTCAGTCAGCAGGGAACGGCCAACATTCAGGAGTAGTCCTCATTTTATTATAAAAAATAGGTTAAGTTTTATTAGTATTCAATTTAAGGCCATTTATTTTGAACCAAGCAAGCATTACACTTATATCAATATTAATTATATTCGTTGTATGGCTGTATTTATTGAAGAATGGTTGGTGGAAATATATATATTTTAAGGTCGTCAGTATACATATTATATTTACAGTATGGCATTGAAGAAGAAAAAAGCAATGGTCCTATGACTGAGCCCTGTGGAACACCAGCCTCAACTGGGCGCCATGTTGAGAAAGTGTTGCCTATCATAACACTTTGCTGGCGGCCATGCAAAAATGATCGCATCCACTGTACACTGCCTGGTGAAAAATTAAATAATGCATGCAATTTTGCTAATAGAATGTTAATATCCACAGTTTTAAATGCTTTGGAAAAATCTAATAGTAAAATAAATGTTAATTTACACTTATCCATGGCTAATATAAATTCATTTGTGACATTTCTTATTGTGTTACATGTACTATGATGTGATCTTAAACCTGATTGATAAGCGGTTATCAAGTTGTTTGTTAATGTTATGTTAAATTTGTTGATGTAGGTACTAGGAATCCTTGTGCCTTAGAAAGAGACGGCAGTTGCAGTTATTAGTCTAAAGTCATTCCAATCTTTTGCATATCTATTTTAGATATTGGTGTAGTAAATGCTAGTTTCCACAGTGAAGGCTACTGTCCAATCATAAATTAGAAGTTAGATCAATCAGTTATTGTTGATAATAGAACGTTTCTTAAAATGGTTTGTATTATTCGATTTTATTCTTCTTATTGATTTGTATACTTCAAGATGAGTCAAATGTACAAAGTAAAAAAGTATTGTCATTATTATAGTCATCTTTATGATTAACTACATTGGAGGCATCTAATGTTGTTTATAGTTTGTATTCTAGTAATAGTGTTAGTTACATTAGGAAGGTGAAGAAACTTTTCATTGAGTTTATTAGGACTGATATGTACATATGTGTACAGATGTGTACATGAGTGTTTTTGGGTAGTGTGTGTCCCACTCCCGTCCTGCGCAGCTCCCTACATAGTTTTTGGGTGCTGATTTAGTAGGCTAATTGAAAGTGAAAGGTACAAGTTAATTTTAGCCTTTCCAACGGTCTGGGTACATTTATTACGTATACGTTTATACGGGAGAGTTGCAATAGTGTTTAAAATTCTTCGTCACCTAGATTTATAATTATTAAAGGCATGAGAAGGATAAGGCTAGACTGGTCTTGATTTTTCTGTGTTCGGTCTCTAAAACATATTTTACTGTCAAGTACCCGCATTGGGGGCTCATCCAGACTAGTTATCGGTGGAGGGGAGGTCAGGGCTCGAACATAGGCCGGGTGTCCATGAGGTTTTTTAAATTACTTCCCACTCTACCTCCAAGCAAATATATGTGTACTTCCTCTAAATTCCCCCTTCTTCCTTCATACCTCAGTAGTATAGTTAAAATGCATATAGCCTGTGTGGGTAGTAAGTGATGTTAGAAAATAAATCAAATAAAAGAACAGACTAGAAATATCTTTAACCGGTGACCTGACACACAAAGCGTCGATAGAATGTAAAACTGTGGGTATATGGAGTCTGTGAGTCCTAGGTTGTTGTCTATAGTCTGACAGAGTTTGGGGATTTGAATTTAATGTATGCTTTAATAGCGCTAGAGTCAGATGTTCAGGGAAACGGACTTTATAATACGCATTTAGAAATATTAATTTGTCCAAAGGGGAATTTTATTCCCTAGTGTGTGAATATGTAGGATGGGTAGTAAGACACCATATAAAAATAAATCTCAAATACTTTATAAAATGTGAGAGAAGCTTACTAAAACACATATATATTAATTTTTTTCCCGTTCTTTGTGCCTTAACATTCTATGTGCTCTTCTTTCCCCGTGTTCCTTAGGGCATTTTACATTGGGGTAAAATAAAAGACGCAAGGTTTGAGGAAAAAAAGACAAGAAATGACTCTGAAGACATCGATCTAGCCAATTGATCTGACGAAAGACCTCTTCCCTTCTTCTTTGAGAAGGAAAAGAAATTAGCGCGAGTAAGTTGGTGACGGGAGTGGGGAAGGGGACTGAAAGGGTGGTTGCAAACAGACTATTAGCAGGACAGGGCGGGCAGTGACTGATTGCAGCAGAGGATCCGTTGCATCTTAGCTTGTTCCATCTTTTCCCATCCTAGACTATCATTATCGTCTTTCCCCTTCACATATCACATGGCGTGTCTTCGATCGTTTACGTCATTTTCGCTACAGTCGATTTCACATTTCTCCAGTATTTTCCTTTAGCTTCTATTTTGACGACCCTATGTTTGAAAAATATTTTGCCAATAAATCTAATAATTAAACTAAAAATGTGTAGTGTGATCACTTGCTATCATATAAAATATTTTTAAAGTTCTTAAATAAAAAATATATTAAATTATTTTGAATACTATGAATCTTACTAGTGATTATTTATATGTATCTAAAATATGCCAGGGTAATTGTCTAGACTCTAGGGTAAGGGTTCTTAACCTGGGGCCAATGGACTTAAAAAGAGTCCCAAGAGCCTGGTACAAATGATAAAAAGAAATATTCAAATTACTTACTTCTACTTTGAAAATTATCTTTGTGAAAACAATTTCTTGTCATGTCAAATTATTTTATCAATCGTTTAGTTCCAAATAGGTGAGGGTGGCATTGGATCTTGAAGTACACGATCAGACAAAGTGTGATCGTCAAGGTTGCCAAGTAATGGTGTCTAAAAGAATTTTCCGTTGGTAAGTGTATGTTTAAACGTATAAATTAAATAAAACCTTCCATTGCATTATTTCCAAGAAGTTTTGACAAGGAATGTGATCATAATTTTAAGTTCTTCTCCATTACACAGAACTTCGTAGGTTTTTCAGGGGAAATATCTTGATTTATTATAGGCCAGGTGTGTACCTATTTTAAGATAAAATGAAAGCCCACTCTCAGAAAAATTTACCAAGGAGGAGTTTAATCATAGCTTTGATTACTTGACATATATTTTTTGCTATTAGAATGAGGTAAATTATTAAATTCAACGTCCAAATATCACTATTATGAATGCAGTTAAAAATACATGAACTTTTTGGCTAAGCTATCGCTCTCGAAGAGGGGATTATAAGCAACCAGTTATATGAAGTTTCCGGTTCTAGAGGAAGTTATTCTGAATCCAGCAGTGAAGAGTGACAGAGCTATGTCAATTTATCAGAACTCCTTCCATGGTTACTTCTGCAAAGACGAACTTAAAGCATAGGCACCGACTTGTGTAAATTATTGGGAGGCCCGGGCCCATTGGTTTCAATTTGATGCCAAAATATTATATTTTCAACGTCATGAGTGAGAATTACACTTCATCTATATATTTTTTTAAATATTATGAATTCAACAGTTCGTATTAAAATGTTGATTTCCGGTTGAAATTTTCGGCATTTTATTAGGGGATGCACATCTTATGGTTATCAAATTGCTATTAAATTTCTCTTTTAAAAATTGTGACCAATAAAATAGGTAGTTATTGATTATAGAATCCAAAATGGGAGAAAGATAATTGATGTACCAGGGGTGGATCCAGGAGGAGGGCGTTGGGGGCGTGCAACTCCCTTCAAGAAATTAAATCAATACTAAAGTCACTACTAGTTTTATTATCACTCAAACCTGCAGTTTACTAAGCTCTTAAGTTACTTGAACATACATGCCATGTAGGCTTAAGGAACCAGCCATAGTGTAAAGGTAGCAAGACAAAGAATACAAAAAGGAGATCACCAGAGATATTTATTTGACCTACACTCAAATACGCCAAGCCCAAGTATGAAGACCTAACTAACTACCTTAACTTTCAGAAAAATAGTGTATTCGACTATTGACGTTGAGGGAGTTTGGATATTGCTCAATATAAATGCAAAGAGTGGCATGAAGCTAACATTGACCTGAAGGGCATTTTATTACCAGAGTATGAAATAAGACTCAAAAGGTGAACAATGTAATAGTGATTGCGGACAGTGCGCAATAGTAGATGAAATCATTAATTATCATCAGGAATCAATATATGTACTTAAGTATACAAAGCAATAGTAAATTAAAGTGATCAACATGCATTTAGCTAAATTAGAGAATATTAATCCTTAGGAAACATTATCAGTTTAAATGTAAACAAATGTAAATAAGTTGTTTATTGCGAACAATACATATATTAAATTATAAGCATGGAAACAACCTTTTATCTACACATTTGGCCTAAGCCACTCAAAAGATAACTCTTAACACATAATATTAAACTTGACTAAAAGTCTACTCTTATCATATTTCCGTATTTATAAAACATAGCTTTTATATTACAACAAGTAGATTTCTGCTCGTAACAGTACACCTGTATCTAATGTTGATTAGAAACATGACTATTATCTTCTAACAACCCGTGAGGCTGGGGAAACTTAGACACGAAAATAATTATTTACTTTCTACCATATCTGCTATGTTTTCAATTATCTCCTAACATAATAGAGTTATCTAATGCATTTCCCAATAATTTTAAACATGAAAATATGATACTAAATATCATTAGCTACGCTTGGACTTACTTCAACTGCAAGTACATACCAAAAGAATTAAAGTGCAAGATAGCACACAAACGGTAAATTAATTAATTTTAAATTGTTGACAAACCATCCGAACTCGGACCAAAATTGTTTAAGACCTGAAGATGTCAGTATAAAATAAAGTCCCAATTCCAATAGAAATTAAATTTGGTATATATATATATATATTTATCAAAATATATATATATATTTACCAAAATATATATATATATATATATTTACCAAAATAAATATATATATATGTCGAAATATAATCATATTTAAGTCCTAAATAATTTTGAATGGATTTAGACGATTCCTAGTTTTCAAATAAAAAAAGATATAATAAAAACAGTCTTCTCCAAAATAACAATCACATATTGGTAAGTCCCTAATTCCTATCAGCATCAAAGAGTAAAGTTCCATTCTGGGTACTTGCTTATATTTGAATTTGATCAGTGGAGAGAATGGTAGGGAGATATCAAATGACCAAAGAGGTAATCAACAATAAGTCAGAAATGGCTATCTCAACGACGCCTGCACACAACGTCATGAGGATGAACATGTAGAGGTAGGGAAACACACGTGATAGAACATCTCGCTCCTTTCCCCAAGATTTAGCGCCTGCGCAGCGTCTTGAACTTGGGGCTAATATACAAGCGAGCAAGGATCACATGCCACTTCGTGACTTCATTCTTGTTTCTTGCCCAACTCGAACGATAAGCAGTGTTCTGAGTTGTCGTGCGTGGAGTGTCCGTGATTAGGCGCAGACTTCCCGGTAAAATGGGGTAAGTGTTTATTGACTCTTTTAAGTTGGTAAAGGTTGATGGCAATGTTACACCCACTCTGTTATCATATAGTAATAGGCCACTAAAAATACTACAAGGAAGGGAGGGAGTAAACTAACACAAAATAATGGAAAACGGCATTAGCAAGAGTTAAAGGTTAGAATAATAGTTTATTGAAAAGTATAACAATAATTTGCGTGGCCTTAAGGGTCAATTTGTAGTTGGAAAACATTTTGCAATAGATAGTTTCAACGAGAAACAAAAGAATAACAGGCAGAGTAAATTTGACCATGTTTACTTTAAAAAAGTAAAAGAAAACAAATAATAATCTTTACACAAAATCAGGAACAATGAATAGCTTTATGAGCCCTTATTTTAGTTATCAAGAAAGTGTCTGGGCTTCTAAAGACAACAGTAGACATATTTACTGAAACGGTTATGTTATTACAAATATTACATTTTAAAAAAACGCAAGAGTTCGACTTCAGACCGTAAGTCGAATCTCTTGTGGGACTACTCGAAACGGCATCATCAACGTATTTTACTAAGTCGCGACATAAATGAAAACTAACAATGGTTAATGAATTAATATTCATTTTAGAAGACTTTGCAAAGTTTAAAGTTTATATAAGACAAATAGCAAATTTTATGTTACATAAATATTAGAAAACAAAAGAATGAATATAAATGATTTTGAATAAAATTTAAATGCACCTCAACAAAAATTAGTAGAGGACGAAACACAATCATAAGATATTTACAAATGAATTAAAGATGAAAGCGTCCTAGAGGCGACACCAAAATAATAGACTTTCAAAGTAAAAGTTCTCTTTATAAATACTCTGTCTCTGAAATCATAAAATAGAGTCCTAATTTATATTACCCATAGCTTCAATATTTAAATAATAACTACGAATATTTACACAGATTTACAACTTTCCTGTTAGAGTCCATTTTCAGGAATAATCGTTTCCTGATGATTTCAAATATTAATAGTCCATACAAGTATCAAGAGTCCAGTTTTGGTGGTGCCAGTTTCAATAGTCAACGTTGTCTTCAGCGCCGCCATGTTATATAGCGTCTCGTTGTTAAGGGAAACAAAGGGGGGAGAAGTTCAATCTATCCAGTGACGTCACGTTGTTGTAGCGTTGCCTTCACTCAGACACGTACATCATTTCTCTTCCCGCTCTCTGATTGGTCATCACGTCTTCATCAAGATCACCCGAGGTTTGTCGATGCTGATCTTTTTAACTGGAGTCGCTGATTACGCAGGTGATCAGGCGATGATTTGGAGGTTGGTTCCACCCACCGCACGAGGGCAGGTAAGTCCGAGCCCACGTCTATAATGTTGTCTCGGTAGTCTCCCATCAGTTTACTTGTGACCAGGCAGACAGGAACATCAGGTGTTCAGACACCACGGCAGATTTGCCCCACTCATCGAATTAGGATGTGTTAAAGTTAGGCCAGGTTTGAAGGGTGTGCTAGCCAGAAGATTCAGAGGGTGAGTACATGAACACTTAAATAGAAGAAAGTTGATTGTGTATTATGATTTTTGTATATAGCTTGAGGCTACATGGAACTAGGATAGAGAAGAATTCTATTCCAGGAGGTATAAGCAAATGTCGACGTTTTTACGGATTGGGTAGTACGAATCGAAAGAGAATTTATGCTTGTAGGTTAACATGTGGTGGGGTGAGGTTGCATAATTGTAACGTACTATACTAGTACCTTTACAGCTATGTTAGGTTCTAGCCACGGTACATCACGTAATACTATCTCACTAGCCAAGTTTAATTTTTCTATTGTTATTAGTAATATTATTAAATGATTACTATAAGGTGATTATTATAAATTCTTAAGACAGTCACATTAAGTGTGCGCTATATTGGACCTCCTTTTCAGTTTTGGGGTTGGAGAGGGAGGGTTGGGGTGAGTCATAGTTGCTATGCTCACCAACAGGTGTCGCTAGTTTCACCAGTGAGTAGGTATTGTTATTTCGAAACATTTCTTTGAAAAAGAAAGTACAAAGGGGAAGGGGTTAAGTGGACAGTGCTGTTAGAATGCTGTCAGCTGGTTAATCTCTGGATTCCTTGAAAGTGTCAAGAACTGATGGGGGCAGCCTGAGCCTAGCCTAACTCACGCACCTCTCCGAGAGTAACCTTTTCACAGCCCATTTGTAAATTACTAGCATGTGACAGTGGTTGCTTCAAATTAATAAAGAAGTATCAATTTTAGATTTCTAGCTTTGACAATCCTATCCAATTTTTAAAATAATTTTTACACATTTTTGTTCAATTAAAAAGATTTAGTAGCTAGTATATTAAAATTGTAGCTTCAAGGTAAAGATTTAACTCTTTTGAATTTTAAACTGCATTATATTATTTAAAATGTTATTTCTATTTTTAATGTAAACACTATGATCTACCAAAGAAATCACAATATTCATGTCCTAAAAAAATCGACAACACAATATTTTGTTTTGCAGAAATTTGCCTGCTCATATTTGATTTTTTTTTTAAATATTAGATTCCATGGAAGATTTTCATTTAGGGCTTAGTTCTTAGACCACTCGGCCACTTTTCCGTGCTATTTTACGTGACCTACAACATTTTAACAGTCAAAACTATCTGGATATATTTTCTAAGGAGGTCGGGGTAAGGAAGGTAGAATTTATTAATATGCAGTTCACACGCATTTACGTGATAAACAGTGAAAGGCTATTTAAGATTATTTGACCATCTCGTAACTACGTTTTTCAATCACGTTATATTTCGTGTAATTATTTTACTTATGCTCTTATCTACTTTATATTTAACTCTTTTTTAAACTGTATTAATTGTTTATATTTAGCTTATTTATTTTTAATTAATCCAACTTTCATTCTAATTGTTATTACCATGTTACACCTATTGTTTTGTTATATTTTTGACTTGCAGGTTTATTTATAAATATTGCCAACCATATATT
>CABFVZ010003256.1:0-26613 GCA_902151445.1 Timema monikensis | reverse complement strand
GGTGACCTGGTGGTCTAGGGGTAAGGTGTCAGACTTCTGTGCTGGCGGCCGGGGTTCAATCCTCGGTCCCGGCACAGATTTATCTGATTTCCAAACCCTTCCTACACCTCTGACAAGACATCTTGTGAATGTGTGGAATGCCACGCGGCCACCGTGGTTCGGATTCCACGCTAAACTGTAGGTCCTTCATTTCATCTCACAATCACCCTACCATTACACATTAGCGTAAGTGCGTATAACCCGAACGGGTAGTAAGACGTGGTGCTAATAATAATAATAGTTTTAATTCATTGTTATAACTTACCAGGACATTGTTCTTTTGATTGTCTCTGCTTGGCTTTGAAGAAGGTTGTTATCTTCCCATCATGAGATCTCTTCATTGTCCACTTCAATTCGTAAGACATAAGGTAACAGTAAAAAAACAAACGTATCTTTGTTGTCTGATGACACACTCAAGTTACCACTCCCCACGTGAATGAGTGAATACCAGACGGTATGTACAACCCCTACCTCTCTTCTGGCTCAACCCCTCCCCCTCCAAGAAGTTGGCACAAGTCACAAGTGGACTTGTAAAGTAACATAGCAGCACTGTCGCGCCTAGCAGAAGGGCGTGGTGGAGACTTGTGATTGCTGTACCTACGATAGGTCAGGACTCGACAATAAAACCACTTGAAACAGGATTATAGTTTAATTTTATTATGTTACCTTAGAGTGAACTGTGTATCTTGCCTCAACAAGATCTTTCTAGTATCTAAAAGTTTTATTATTTTTGTTTGAGAGCGGAGGGGTAAAAATGATACTTTTTACCCCCGTACACCCTAGTCCCTGTGCCGCTGTTTGAACGTGTGATA
This sequence comes from Timema monikensis, assembly GCA_902151445.1. NCBI lineage: Eukaryota > Metazoa > Arthropoda > Insecta > Phasmatodea > Timematidae > Timema > Timema monikensis. The sequence continues at coordinate 25,762 of CABFVZ010003256.1, read as the reverse complement.
AAGCGACAGGGATGGCATATTTTAGGATCCTAGTAAAATCAAGAGGTTCTATCTAGGCTCTTATAACAATAGCATGTCTATAAACAAATTACGGTAATTACAACTTAAAAATAGTAAAACTCTTTGAAGAAAGCAACTGCATCGGTGGGAATGTTATTTAGAGGGTAAGTATTGAATTTGATATCTTGATTCCTCAAACTTGAATATCTTTGAGGATTAGAGGGTATCTATCCCTAGTAAATACGAACTTAAAATAACATATAATTGGGCCAAGTCCCACACACATAGTTATTTTAAATTCATGTGCGAGTAAAAGATTGAAATGACCATGAAATCTTTGGTGTGGATTGTACGTCTTAGGCCAACCCCGGCCGGATTATATGTCTATTATATAAATTCTGGTCTGGTTTGCCATTGACGAGAATTCCTTGATTTGAATCGCAGCCGTGCGTATAAAGAGAGTGATTTATCCTAAAATACTTTAAAATGAGAGTACATTTCCTTTAAAATATTTCCTCATCCGTACCTCAGTGGGAATAATGTTAATAACGCAGCCTGGTAGTAAGATGCTGTGTAAAAGCAATTGTTTGAACTTAATTTTTATTTTTGGCATAGATGATGTGTAAAAACAATTGTTTGAACTTGATTAATTTTTATTTTGGCCATAGTTGTCTGCTTATATACACTTGAGAGTAACTGTATTATAATAATTTCTATTACACAAGACAACAACAAAATTGAATAACTACGGGATATAGGTGGTTTATTCTAAAGGATATGTGCTGATTCCAAAAATGCCATCAATGTGTGTGTGTGTGTGTGTGTGTGTGTGTGTCACATCTACATCAAAAGATATACTTTAATTTTAATTTTGAAATCAATTACCAATTTTTAGTACCATACATTTATGCATATCATTTTAAAATATAGCTATTGTATCAATATAGATTATCATAGAAGATAATATGTACTGCACATTATATATAATTAAAAATGATTACCATGGATATTTTTTATTATAGTCAATTTTGCATTCATTGCAGTAATCTCCCATAGTGAAAATATCACAGCAAGAACTTGGTAAAGCTTTTCCATTGTGTGTATGTCCCAATGAAAGTGTTTCCCTTGCTTATCACTCACAGTTCCCAAATTATCAGGGAAATATCCAATGTGAATTTAGAAAATTAATCTATAAAATTGTATCGCATCCCATACCTTTATAGCGTAGTAGTAAAGTTGACACCAGAAATTCATAATTGTATTTTTTACTGATTCCAAAAAAGCTATACACAACTGCACCAAACGAAAGCCAAGCTGTCATTTCAGTAGTCTTTAGCTACATTTTAAATACACAACTTTTCATAAGTTTCCTTCTTTGTAGCTGAATTTTTTTGTTGTTTTTTTCATTTTAGCATCTGTTAATTTGGGAAAATTTAGCAAGATAAGTGAATACTATTTTACCTTAGGCCTTAATGAGGTTATTCAATAAACCAAGCTTTATCTTATATATAATTTGATAAGCCCGTTTCCGGTAATAGAAATTAAGAGGAAATCACTGAACAGATTTTGACAAATGGGCACTCATAAATGGTAAAATAATCTTGAATAACGTTTAAAAATAACCATTTTAACTATCTAAGTATGAGTTTTATTCTTAATGTTTTCCAAATAATGGGCTTTGATGTTCATTTTATTCAAATAATGGGTTGTATGCTCATTTTAGCAAATAGTAATACAATACAAATACATAAGTTAAGCTATGTTTTCATTTTACCGCATAATATTTATGATATGATATTTAAAAGTAATTTTTTGTGTACCACAACTATATTTTCAAATTCTATCTCTTTATCTGACACTTTCCCTCACGCTCTCACACATACTCAATCAAACTCNACACACACACGCACACACTCCCTAACACAATATCTCTCATATAATCGTCTCTTTTTCACAATTTATCCCTCTTACACAATCTTTGCCTTTACATACACTCTCCATCACACAAATTCTTTCACATTATCTTTATTATACTCTCTCTATCAAGCTCTCTCTCTCAAATTTTCTATCTCTTGAGCGCTCTCTCACAAACGATCGCTTTCTCTCTCTCTCAAATGCTCTTTCTTTCTAACTTTCTCTATCTCAAACTATCTCTCTCTCTCTCAAACTCTTTCTAAGTAACTTACTCTATTTCAATCTCAATCTCTCTATCTCTATATCAAACTTACTCTCTCTCCCTCTCAAACTCACTCTTTCAATTTATCATTCAAACACTTTCTCTCATTAATTTTCTCTAACTCTTTCTCACTCTAATTTTCTCTCTCTAAGCTAATTCCCCCCTCTCTAACTTTCTCTCTCAAACTCTTTCTCAAACTCCCTCAAATTTTTTCTCTTTTTCACACAATATGTCTCAGAATTTTACATTACATCGGTACATTTCGGACCTAATACAACCAATTGATTCCCCACCAAGATTTGGCCAACTCTATAGCATTGATTTAAATTATGCAAACTGTTTACGTGCACAAAACGTATGTGGTTATGCATGGTAGACAAGGGGGCCCAAAAAGGCTGTCAGCGTTAAGCCCTCATTGTGATCCTTTAATGTATCCCTCCCCTTTCCCAATGATGAAATAGGTTGGGATCCTCAGTTGTAACACAATGGCCCTCGCGACCAAAATAAACGCACTAGAATGACCATGCTTCAGTTTGTTTCATATAACCATGGGGCTTATGAATTGAACTCTATAATATAACTGGATGGACATATTATGTGACTGAAATTTTCGAGCTGTCATTTGTATATCATAGTGAGAGAAAGAAGAAAACTTTCAAGTATCTCTTTCTCTTATACACCCATACAAAGCAATGGGGCATTTTGAAATCGTTCATTAATTTGATTGAATATATGAGATATATCAATGTTTTATTAGTTAAATTAAATAAATATATTAGTAAAACTTTTAATAGCATATAAAAGTTCAAAACTGGTTAGTTTTTTCTTTAAATAAGTTGAGGTAGCCTAATATATACAATGATTTTTGAAGGAAGCACATTTGTAAGGCTATATCTCGTACCAGAATCCTACCCTATAGTTGTGTTTAGTTAGGAGAAAAGACCTTCCAGAATGTAATTTCTACTCCCGTTCTAAATGGCCATTTATCTCACCAAAATATTATAGATATGATAGTATTCCGGTACGAAATAAAGCCTTACAGATTGGGGTTATTAATAAAATCAGGGTTTAGTAGATATCATACTCCCTAAAAATCTATAACCTAACCTATCATTTGAACGTAGGACTTCTACACAAAGTATTTCATTCAAACATATTATGTAATACAGTTTTTAGCTATGTAACTTGTTTCATAATAGTTTTGAACTTTCAACATAATATGGTTTCTGAAAGAAATATACAGGATACGAGCCAACTATTTAAAAAAAAAATGGTAATATAATAATACATTCTACACGCCTATTATCTAAGTGATAGTTTGAATCTTTGAATGTATGGGCAGCTACACAAAGTTTGTCATTCAAACAAATGTAATCAAGTTTTAAGATACGTTATTCATTATAGTTATCAAAATTTCAATATAAGATGGTTTCTGAAACCAATAAAGAACCAACTTTAAATATAAGTGTAGTCTTAGCAAACTGTAAACAACATGGATGATAACTACATAATAAAATATATTTAAGATTGTATTCGTATTTGTACAGTATTACCTGTAAAACTGAATTGTATATCCTTAAATGTAAATGTTTCTTCAGTAAAGTGTGGTATAATACCTCACTATTTTTAAACAATAGCACTTTTATTCATCAAAGATATCTTTTTACATATGAACATTGAAAGAAACTGTTAAATTTGTCCCCCACAATATAGCAGACGATAAACTTGAGTGTCACGCTTTGGTCCTTGGCAATGTGTATGTGTATGTCCATCCAGTTATTTTATAGATATCAATGGGCTTATTAGATCATGACTATCGACTTGTCTCACTAGCGAGTTTTCTAGCGGGTATCAAAATTATGGGCCTATCTGTCACTCGGCACGATGAAAATGTCTACCATCACATTGTCTGATTGATACAAACGGGGGTCATAAATTTCAGTAATAATTGAGAACATGTTGACCTTTTTTCCATTTAGCCCCATTATTGGCGCCCAGTAACTTCCATTTATTTCCCCAATTAAATTAGAAGCAAGAAGATCAACTGTTTGCCATTATTTCTGTAAGCAGAACACCTCTTTTTATAACACTGGTTTGAAAAGTTGTTGTGACTTTGTCACAAATACTTGGCGAAAAGAAGATTATTATGTTTAGAAGTAGAGGAAGGGTGGAACTAATATTTAATCTATATCTAATTTTAGAAAACAAATTTCAGTTAAGTTACAAAAATTGGGATACTTTTATATTAAACAGCCCTCGTATGTATATAGTCTTTATAAATATATGTATGTATAAATTGTCACCACAAGCGTACTTAGATTACACGGTGTCCTAAAAGTCTCCATACATAGGGGAAAACGCAACCGACCTGCGGAATGGCCGCGCTGGTCTCCGGACATGAAGCTCCTTGATTTTTACCTGTAGGGACATTTTAATGTCATCGTTACCAGGAGATAATCAGGGATATGCTTCATCTGAAGGTTCACATCATTGACGTCTGATATCTTGCAAAATATTCGGCAAAACTGGCGTTAACGCGTTGATCTGTATCTGACACTTGATGGGCACCACATTTAGAACATTCTGTAACACAACCGAGTAAAGTCGTTTTTCCCTGTGTAGGGATACTTTTGGGACACCCTGTATAATAAACTTAGGCTATTTAGTACATACAACTTACATTCCATTTACCCTGAAAAGTAGTCTTTCCTAAATTTACTCCACTCCGCGATGTACTACACATACTAAAGTTAAATACTTAATCAAGATACATGGATTATACTCTTCATATATTATAACATTGTTTTGAAGTCATTGATAGTAGTGGCGTTATAATGTATAAGATTGTATCTCTTTACAACATAATTGAAATATCAACTTTATAGATTAATGCGACTGTAGCGCACTGTACTGGCCTGGTCAATCTTTTTACTAATTTCGAAATATATCTAAATGACCATTATCAAATTCGTGCACAGTAATTTTGTACCTTTGATCTGTGTTTGTTTAAGTTTTAAGCAGTAATATGAATTCATCTGATAAAGGGTTTACTTATATGGTTTCAATTTTATGTCTAGGTAAGGATATATTTAATAACTTTTCACTTAATTTGTTTTACTTAACGCTTCATTTAGATACTAGTAGGTGTATAAAAACAATAAATACCGTATAGACAATGCTAACCTAGCTTAATCTATAGTATAATTTTGGTAGGAATAACAGTACAAGTTAGTCATTAAAGTTACTAAAACAATGTTAATATATTTATACATAAAGTCACGTCATCTGCAGATGTTACTTTTGATACATTTTAACAATACCTATAAAATAACACAAATAATATGGTAAAATGTTATCAATGTTGGCTGCAAATAAATATGTTTTGATTTTCTTTACTGTTCTTCCAACCAAAATCAAGGTATATATACCCGCCTCGGTGGCGTATTTGGCTAACGAGCTTGTGTTGAGCTCGACTGCTGAGGACGGGGAAATCGAGGTTCGAATCTCGGTCGGGTGAACTGGGGCGGGTTTTTCCTAAATGGTTTTCCACTCTCCCTCCCCGCAAATGCGGGTTCACTTCCTCTAATTCAACCTTCCTAATTCCTAATCCATTAGCGTAATTAGTACTTAAAGCGTATAACCCAAACGGGTTGTAAGACACGGTGCTAAATATTATTATTATTATTATTATTATTAATCTATGTAAATAATCTCTCATCTGGTAATGGGTAGATACTACCGGTGAGATTTTAATTGGAAATCGGTCACGCATATATAAGTAAAGACGAGAGCAGGGCCAGTCTAAAAAGTTGTGTGTGCAAAACTCACATTTTGTGCCCCTCACCCCAATTTGAAAAAACTGTGGAAATTAGTATATATGTCCATTTTAAAACTAGACCTTATGTATACCATTTTGAATGTTCTTTCCCAAATATGTTACACATCTGAGATTGTCTTTCCCCAGAATTTGAGAAATACGTTCCTCCATAACAAGATTGAATTTTGAAATCAACTCTACGAGACCGAAAATATTTCCATTGTTTTTGCTGTAGAGGGTTTTGTGAGTTCCTCGAAAAACCACGTTGTATTGGGAAAGGTGGCAAGATGGCAAGATCTCTCGTGAGGACATTTTTCCGACGCTTTATTTCCAGAGCAATTTATCTTTGATTTTCTTCTTCACCTGTCTTGCCAGTGTTAAACCCCCTTTCTTCTTCAACTCATTTCTCATAGCACTTTAAATGGTTAGAGGATGTCTCGTGTTGGGGAAATAGTTTTTCTGATGTGCCTTAAATCACATTTTCCATTTTCATCAGATAATGTAGTGCTGGTGATTGCCGTGTTAAATACCTTGCAGCAGAAACAGTATACACTTCCCTTAGACTGGGAATACATTAGCCATCGTCTTCTAATTTTCTCACCGTTGGAAGCAAGCCAATAATAAAATACATTGGGAAATAATCTTTTTCCGCCGTCTCTAGGGTAGCTGTCTAATACTATTGAGATTGGTCTTTGCGAAATAATAAAATCACGTTCAGTTGTGCTTAGCACTTTGGGCTAATTAGCCAGATCTTTCAATTTGTCACATGAATTATTCATTTCTTGAATTGTATCAATCATATAACTATTATCACTGTGATCAGTAATTTTCATGGTGTTAGAATCATGGGCATTAGCATTTATTAAATCTTCTGAGCAATCTTCGTCCTCCTCTTAGCGCTGTTTCAACAAATGATCATCGTTACATTGAGCTTCAATTTCAATTTCAATTTCACTTTCTTTACCAGTGCTTGCCATCTGTCATTAAATAACTACAAATTAGTTTAGGGCTTGACCTAGTTTCTTGTGACATTTTTGCTTTCCATTTTCTATTTTCAGCTGCAGAAAGTTTGAAAAACATCTTAGTAAATTTAAAAAAATAGATTTAATATTATTTAAAAAAAACAGAGACCGCAAAAAGTAAAAACATAATAACAGCAATACAGCCTACGACACACTACACTTCACATAGTACAGTACCTACCAAAAAGGTTTGCACCAAAATAATAACTGAAAACAAAACTTAAGCAAAATGTATTTTATTCTATTGCTCAACATGTAACTTATGATGCAGTCGCGGCAGCCGGGGGACTTCTAAATATGACAATTTTAAAAAAGATAATTAATGCTGTGAGGAATGCATCAGGAATAAGGAAAAAAGCGCTTGAAAAGAAGAAAAGGATTGAAGTAGACTTAAGTAAAAAAAAAAACAGCATCTGAAGAAATAAGAAAATTAGAAGTGAAGAGAAGAATAGTTTTGCAGAAAGCAAAGGAAGAGGCAAAAGTGTTAGAATATGAAATGCAAAAATTGAAAAAAATTTGTGGTTGAATGAATTTTAACTTTTGTCTACAGTCTAAAAAAATATTTTGTTTCTGGGTCTTATCTTCTTAATTTTTAATAATGTTAAGTAACTGCAATTATCTTTATTTTCAAGTAATTTTTATCAACATAATATTTGTTGGTTATTTTTTATTGAAGATTCTGTATCTTTATTACTATATATTTCTTAAACAAATTCATTATCAAAAATATAACTTGTGGAAAGTTTCGACTGTCAAGGGGTGTTGGGGATAATAGTTAGTGTTTGTGGTAGAGTATACTCCTTGGCTGTAATCATTCTTTTAAGTTTTGCCATCAAGGCTGATAACTTGTACCTCTAAAGTCTTATAAGTGAGGTGAAATGACCTACCATTTTGTCAGGAGAGGTATTTTCACATACCTTCCAGGATTCTTTTACATGCCACATGGATCCGATGGCTTTACTTCCCCTCCAAAGGATGTTGAGCTATGATTTTTTCTTGCTCAAGAAAAAGCCTTCTGCCTTTGTTGGGTTCGAACCCACAAACATCGGGTCCTGAGACAAGCACTTTATCCCAAGACCACTGAGGTCGACGGTGGTATAGATCATTCAAAAAATTTAGTGTGTCTATGTGTGTGTGTGTGTGTGTGTGTGTAGTTTTTTCTTTTAAAGATGAGTCGGATCTACCTTTTTTCAAATCTGAAACTTCATTTGGCCATCATATCCCTAATTAAAATTTGAATTTTAGAAAATATTGTAAGCACAAGTGTTTAACTTTCCCAATAACTAGGATTTTTCCTTCATTTTTTATTTTGTTTACATTAAATGGTAAATTAATGATCTGGTGTGTGGTTGTTATGTTTTTCTTATTATTATTTTGGTTTTAACCACAAGAAACTATTAAACTATTTTAATACCTTTAAAAAGCAACTCAAACTTAGTACCTATTTAAAAAAATGATTATGATTTGAGTCTTGAATCCATGAATATTCCTTGAAGGTTCTAGAGTCCCATCCTTAGTATGTACTAGAATAGTTGCGTCAATACACTTGATTTTTGATGTAAAAATGTTTAACTATGACAGACCTAGGCCTACTCTAACTTCCTATCATTTTATTATTTTGAAATAGGGATTTTTTTGTCTCTGAGTACCTTTCATTTATACTGGCTTTCTTGACAAAACATATATATATATATATACACTCACACTGGAAATATACTGGAATTCAAAACTATAATCAGGTAGACATCCTGAATAATAACACTTCCATGTTGAACCTCACCTGCAGTAAGCTTACATTATTTTTGTTTATTCTTCCTCAAAAATGTACATTTACTCTTATAACCTTTAGATGCCATCTTATTTCAGTAACTTAGAAGGTTTTCATAATTTCTAATGTCTTAACATACACATTATTAATGACTGTCAAAATTTTGTTGAAATATTTGAGGTATTTAACCTGCACTTTCTTAACTAATTATATAAGCACATGACTTATAAACTATTTTAAATCTAGAACAGACACAACACCTAGCCCCTGGCTAATAATTCATCTCTATGAAAGGGTAAACCCACATTTCACCAATGATAACTTTTTCGGCCATGCCAGGAATCAAATCCGAGATCCCTCGCTCAGTAGACCAATATGCTCCCAACTGAGCTAAAGTGTCAGACATTAATATTTATCAAAGGAGTAGGAAATGAGAAGGTAGTTTTAGTGGACATAGACAGGTGATATTACACCTATGGTGCCTCGAGCCGAGATGAAAAATTTAACATTGTTGTGCAAAGTGAGACTTAGGGCCGGTTTGATAGTCAGTACATCTCAAGTATGGTGCTATAAGTTACTAAATACAAGACTACACCTACCTAAACTCGATTGGAATGGGTCAGTTTTGCATATGAAATCGGCCCATTTTATTAAGGTCTAGGTGTGTCTTGTATTTAGTATCGGCCTAGCACCGTACTTGAGGTGTACTAAGTCTGACTATGAAACGGGCCCAAAGAGTGCTTAAATAGTGCAGCCACTGCTGCAAGTACTGGGTTTCTACTACACTGAAATAAATTAACCTTAACCATAGACAGAACTGAAGTGTGCAGCCGCTGAGATACAAAGAGAGCGGAGTGTCAGTTACTGTGATGTAACTGCCTTGAAATGACATAAGTGTGGTTAGAATATAATCAATTCCAGTAACAATCACATATATAACGTGGTAATATATCCATCCTAAGTGTATCACACTATTTTATTAGTATGAACTTTGGTTATGGAATTTCATAGCTCATTTAGAATATGATGGTAACCACTTTACTGATGCAATTATTGGATTTATTTAGGAGACATTTAGTCACTATTATAAAGAAGAATTAGCAATTTTTAAATTTATGAGCTTAAACACAAATAACTGAAAAAGATGCTAAAAGAGGCTAAAATGTTGCACATTATGTAGGCTAGTACAACTTAAAAATTAGTGTTACACACATACACTACTGGATGTTTATTCCAGCCAGTAAAAAAGTTTATCAAAAAAAATTATAAATTCTATGTCAGAATTCTGTATTTGTGAATCTTTAAAATTTTAATAACATCAGATGAAATTCTTTGAAATATTAAATCAGAGTAAATAATGACCAGAGCTGGATTTTGAGGACATGTAATTATTTTTTATTTCTTTTTTGTACCTCACATACAATGCTTATGTGCACCTACACTCTTTAGCCATTTATGCTGTCAATGTTTTGTTGGTTCATCAATACTCAAACATAAGATTTTTACCACAAAGTTATCGGACGGGCAAAATAATGCAATCTTCAAATATTTGTATGCTCTTTACTTTTGTGATGAGAAAATTCACATTTCTGGTGAAGCACTTCAACTAAACTGGAAAGATTTTTGTGGATATTTGTAAATCAATATTCATGTTTAGTGAAATGCAATCATTTATTTGATGTAAGTTTCACATTGCATTGCTAGCCAAAAATGAAGGGTTGCAGGAAATGATGGATCAGCTGGTGGAGACCGCTAGAAGAAATGGCATGGAGATCAACATTGAGAAGTCAAAAGTGAGGGAGATTCCAAATAATGAAGAGTCGCTTGAAATCAAAATTGTAAACCAGGAATTGGAAAGCATTGATCATTTCAAGTAGGGGGCCTACCTGGGAAGGCTGCTAACGAAGGATGCTTATTGCATCAAGAAAATTAAGTCAATAATCACCTTGGTCAAGGGCTTTCAATAATAAGAGGCTACTGCTGACCAGAATGTTAAGTTTGGAATTGAGGAAGAAACTGATGAAATGATTCATTTGGAGCATGGTTATATATAGAAAAGAAACATGAACTCTCAGGAAGATGGAAAATAAATAGTCCTACTTGGAGATCTTTGAAATGTGATGTTGGAGAAGACTTGAGACAATCTGGTGGACAGACAGGTGATAAATGAACAATTCATAAGAAGAGAACCATTTTGGATGTGATTTGTCGGTACAAAGCAAACTGGATTGGACACACCCTTAGGAGCAACTGTCTTTTGTGTGATGTTATAGAAGACAAGGTTAAATGAAAGAGGAGCTTAGGAAGGAGGAGGATTCAAATATTGAATGACTTGAAGGGAATAAGATAATTCTGGGATTTGAAGGAGGTGGAGGCAGAGGATAGGAGGGTGCAATGGTGGTTTAAGTTCACTTACAAAAAAATATACCTGTCATAAAACACAATACATAATAAATAATAATAGACCTATTTTTGTTGTAATTTTTAAAGAGCTCGTTTGATCTATTCATGTGTTACCTTTCTTAGTTTTTGTTCACATTTATGAATAATGTTTAACATAATGCCAATATAGTGGTAATTTTTTTCTTACAATAATTAGGTCATCACAATCCAGGCCCTGGTGATTAAACACTTTTTAACATCTACAATAAAGATAGGCAACCTGTGGAAGTTGTTTTTCTACAACATTGTTATCATGGCAAAGATTGTTATGAGGTTAACAAATTCCTCTAAGGTCTTAAAGTAGGATAGTTTGGATGGCAGTATATGAGTAAGTTTTAAATACATTACATTAGCAGTGGCGGCTCGTCACTTTAGAAGCTGGAGGGTGCAGCCTGTTTAGCTCATAAATTATTTCTAAATAATATATTTAAAAGAAGACACAAATTTCGGAATATGTTTTGCTAAATATTCATTTAGTTAAACTCAAAAATTAATATCACAAACAACATGGAAAGATACAAAAAAAAAAACTTCCCCCAAAGGACGTGGATGTGTTGTAGAAACTCTGCAGCTGTGTAATGTGCATAAATATATAGGTATGTATGTTTTCACTTTGTTCCATACAAAATTCAGGACATGGCCTACCTAATGAATTCAATTCTCTTTTTTGATCAAGAGTTAATCTTGCAATATTCGTTGTCTTAAGCGCCTGAATTGAACTATTCATATTAAGCCTAGTTACAAAAAATATTAAACCATATAACTCAAATAAACATTATCCTAAAATAACCATACATAATATTATTATAAACGCATACCCCACACACATCCTCAAGATGCAGGAGCACGCAGGATAACTGAAAAACAATTATTGCTGGTTCACACTATACACATTTCACAAGCTTTCAACATTAGGGCGCGTAAGGAAGTGCGCCTTCAAAAGAAGAATAAGCAATGCTAGCTATAGCAGGATGGGGACAACGGGTTAAGGTGAGGGAAGGTTTGGTCTCATTATGTCAGGCGCTGAATGTTGCGCGCCTGACTGCATGCCATTTGAAGACAAGAGGTGAAGGGATGGGAAGGTTTGGTTTCACAATATCAGGCGCTGACCGCCTCGCGCCTGACCGCATGCCATTTTAAAAACATTGCCTTCTATTACTTAAACCAAAAAACATATTTTTCTTGAAACTATTATGGCAAGATAAAATTGTCATGAAAGTGCGAATAATAACTTTAAAGGGAACTGGGAATTCGTGGGTTTGGGGGGGGCGCGCCTCAGCGCCTTAAGGACGAGCCGCCACTGTACATTAGTAACCCTAGCAGTCCTAAGGGGAGAGGGAGGGTGTTCATCAAGCCCACACATCAATCTTTTATAATTTGAATCTGAATTAACTTAATCTTCATATAGTTTACTTGACACTCATTTACTCATCCAAGCTAGTTGTATGTTGTATTTGTAAAAAAATGTGTTTATTATAACAGTTAAGTCGATTCAAACCCTCACCCTTAGAATAACAGTTTTTTTTTTGTTGTGTTATTTGGGGCAACACTGCAGTTAGTTGTTGCAGCACTTAATATTATGAACAAGTCAACAGATATTTTAAAATATACAGAAGGTAAAAACCACTTGTGGTGTACACAGACACTTGTGAACCAAATAGCGACCCTCAGTCTGGTTAGTGAGGAGTTTATCATGGCTATGTTCTTTTACCAAAAAGTATGCATTTAAATTCTTTGAATTAATTTTTTTAGAGTAGGTAATATTAATCAAATATGATTAAAAAAAATTAAAACAAACAATCATAATTTTCTGTGAATAAATAAATATATGAAATAAAATGGAGGCTCGAGGAGCCTTAGTAAAACCTGTGGCAAAATATAAGATAGGATTGCTTGGGTTAAGTGTCTCACAGCCTCAAATATATGGGTTTTTTTTATTTTCTAAAATTAAAACCAATGAAAGAGTATTGGAGGAGCTGAATAACACACTTTCGTCTTAATCAAGCTGGAATGTGTTATGTTTCAGGTTTGGGTTTTTCATGTCTACATATGTATCATGTCTCTACGATGTTTGAAAATGATAGACATTTTTCTCATCTTTCCACCCTTGAACGAGAGATGACTTTTCGAACTGAAATGGTAAATATATTTTGGTATATATAAATAATTTTAATAAATATATCTTAATATTCTTTTTTAGTAGAGAAATACCTATTTTGAAACTAATATGGTGTCAGATTTAATTCATACTAGAGTATTGGGTATAGGTCTTGCTTATTGTGGCTTAACTTCAGAAACAAAACTTTTGTCAAGTTTTTCTATTTAAAAATAAATAAATCAACGCATTCTTCTTTTGTTCCCATAATGATTTTTGAATTTATGTTGAATCCAATCACAATTTATGTGATTCATTTATTTAATGTAGGGAATATATTGACTTGCTTCATTGGTGTAGGGATTAGAATTGTAATAAAAAAGAAAAAAAGAAAGTTCACAAGGTGTTTTCCTAGATAGAAGCTGGAAAACCCACATTATAAAAAACACATACTGGACTGAAATTTAAACCTTTTCCTCACAATAAAGTGGGATGAGATTGATTTCAAGCTAAGGGCAGTATTTTGCAGTTTGAATGGCAACAATTATTTTTTTGGCAATATCAAAAAATTTTCTAATAGAAATATAGAGTTTAATTTTCTTCACATAATAATCTTAACAATACTTGGATATTGGTCAAGGTTGTCTTAGAATTTTATTACTTTTTTTCTTTGAAAAGTTTCTCATTAAATGCTAATATGGTCTTGACAAATATACAAGAACTGTTAAGAACTGTGTAGAAATTTAAACTCTTATATTTTTACTAAGGCAGTATTTGATTTTTTTTTTTTTGTCGAAAACAGTTGTTTGCTTTGAAAATTTCAAAATCACTGACCTTTTCTTGCCTGCACACTATGATTCCTCAACACAATTTGATCTTGACCTACTTTCAGGTTACTTGGATTCTGTACATAAAGTGTATTGCAACCTGTCAAGGTTTCCTTGGTGACATAATTCCGCGAACAGCCAGCGCCAGCTTAGCGAAGACTTTTGATATATTGAAACATATTTGACTTTACCAGTGACATTATATGACACATCCTTTCACCCTATAAATAGACATAGGAGTGTCGCAACCATGACTGGGAAATTGTGATTATGTAACACAGGTCATTAAGTCTTAGTGTGTCCCAACCCTGATTGTGAACCATTTTGCAATCCTGCCAGTAATTGTGCAACACAGACATCATTGACCCTTGGTGTATCGCAACACTGATGTGTCAGAATTCTGATTTTGTCATCTGGTGCCAGTTTGCTGAAGATTAACACTTCATGTTGAAACAGGACTAAACTAGGCCAGGGTTGATGTCACCAGATGATTGTGCAACTAAAGTCATTGACCCTTGGCATGTCACAACCCTTAGTGTTTAATTACATGTCGCAATCCTGCTGGCTACTGTGCAACAAAGGTCATTGACCCTTGATGTGTTGCATACCTGCAACTTTGACTGTGCAACACAGATCATTGACCCTTGGTGTGTTGCATTCCTGCACCTGTGACTGTGCAACACAGATCATTGATCCTTGATGTGTTGCATTCCTGCAACTTTGACTGTGCAACACAGATCATTGACCCTTGGTGTGTTGCATTCCTGCACCTGTGACTGTGGAACACAGATCATTGACCCTTTGTGTGTTGCATTCCTGCACCTGTGATTGTGCAATACAGGTCATTGACCCAGTGACTTCCTTCAATGATCTACTAGTGCCACCTTGGTGGGGACTTTCGACAGATTGAAACATGTTTGTCTCCTCCAGTGACATCCTTGAAGGGTGTTGCAATCTGTCCATGACTTCCTAGGTGAGGTCAACATCCAACCTTATGGTCGAGAATACTACTAATGAGCTTACTTTGTCAAAATAAAATTAATTTTTATAAATCTAATGAGAGTTTTTGAAACACAAAACACTTAAATGTTATTAACAATTTTTTAAGTAAAATTCTAGACTATGTATATGATTAACAACAATGTTAGCCATCAAAAATATTTTACCATAAGCATTCACCTAAACCATTAAGTATTATAATTATATATGAGTACCAGTAGGCCCTATATTTTAACTACATATTCATTTATTCATCACTCTTATATCATGTTTGCTACACTAAATTAAATTTCCCTAGATTTTCCCAACCGGCAAAGGTATCTTCTTCATTCAGCTACTTTATGATTGGGGAGATTTGTTTTTCCTCTTAGCTTGACTTATCAACTAATCTTTCTTCCCTTAATATTGAGCATGTGTTTTTAACCTGGTCTTTCTGCCATGGCCAACATTGTAAAGCTGGTATATTTTTCCCACCTTCACTTGTGTAGTGACATGACACTTAGTAATTTATTCATCCTAGGTATTCTAAACAAATACATAGCAACTCCTTGTTATAGTTTTCTTGAAGCCAGGTATGTTTTCATATCTTTGGGTTGTTGTCTTATTTCAAATGCATCATATACCCTTAATTTTGGTACGACTTAGTTTACATAATTTGTTATGCTTGTTCATTTCATATTTTCTTCAGCCCTAGTCCTTAGAAGTCTAGATTCAAGACCTATCTAAATCGCATATAATATCCTCATAATTTTGGTCATTTCATAATTTTGTGATAATTGCTCTATTAAAGTGCTAAACAATTTCTTCATGACCACTTTACTCTTTGCAATGCCAGTAACTTTAAACTTGTCTTAATTCTAAGCCAGCTCCTGCCAATGTTGGCTTAGAGCGCCTGCATAATATGTTCGCATGTTGTGGCACATATTTTTTGCCGAATTGATAGATGGAAGTTGTGATAAGGTTTGACCAACTCAAAGAATTTTTAGAATTACATTTAAACACTCTATACCTGTTAGTGTTTCACAGATTCTTCATTGGTGTGGATGATTGTACTCCAGGGCTTGTCAACATTTTTGGGCTCCAATCGACTTACAGACCTATCAAAAGTCCCATGATCTCCCATTGTTTCTATACTCTAATTTTTATTTTTGGCATCCATTCCTCTTATTCCTTAAATTCATAATTTCCTCAATATTTATTTCCCCTCCCATCTAGGGAGAAATTATAGAATAAATATATGTATTTTCAAATTAAACTACCTACTTTCCTTATAGACATTATAAAGTTGCATAGTAAATATACAACTATTATGAAATATAAGAAACACAAAAACCTCAGAATACTGGCTAGTTGCCAAAGGGCCATGTGTGCCCATTTTAAGACCATTTTGAATTGTGATTTTTTTAATTTTCATTTCAACAGAATCGAGAATATTAAAGACAGAATCAATATCCTGATATTTATCTTCAACGTTGTTAGGAGAGAATTAGCTTGAATTCATTTTGAAACTGGTCGTAGTTAAAAAAAAAAATCTCAGGTTAAACTTACATTCAAAGAAATGGCAGAAACTGTTAAGCTGTTCGACATTATGAAAGAAAGCCCTTATAAATGCTTGATAATATATGAGCACCATCCATGTTTATACTGGTTCATTTTTGAATAGGCAATTTTTCATCTTGAAAACATGTAATTCTTCAATTTGACAGCGATATCTTCGCCTGTAGTTGTTTTGGTTATAAGCAAAATTTAAAAAAATTCCTCTTCACTTGAAAAAAAATTTGAGGTATTTTCAAAAAATGCTTATTTGAACTATGCCAACAATAGAATTTGATTCATCCATCTGTAAACTGATAGAAATGAAAAGGATTTTATACTTGCCTTAAGTTGTTTTATTAAAATCTCTAGCCATGAGCTTGACTAGATGTGTCAGTGCATACCAACAGTTGTACAAATCAATAGCAGTTAATGTTTTTTATAAATTTTGAATTCAGCAAATTCTATAGCATTTTCAGCAAAGGCCTCCTTCAAGAACTCACTATTGTTGAAAGGTTTTTTCTTCTTAGCCAGCACATGCAAAACTTTGAATGAAGATAGAGTAGCAGAAAACTACTCCATTAAAAACCTAAGAATACTAGGGAAAAGGGGCAGGCACATTTTGCTAAAAGGTTTAAACAAAGCTAAGATTCATAAAACAGCTTGGATCCGTTGTCGATATCAGAGTCTAAATCTGTACTTGCATATCTATGTCTTGTATCTCTCTCACTCTTAATTTGCTTATTAGACACATGGCCTATAATACAGAAAACATTAACACTACTACTAATTATGATCGATCATAGTTATTTTGGTCACTCAAAAATATTGTGAAATAAATTTATATACTTTAAAGTTTAGAAGAACCAAAGATTAACTTTCAACTATGATATAGTTTTCAAACACATTTGACTGAAAATTTCTATGTGATCGACCAGCCATTTGGGATTGACTGGTTGCTGATGCCTGTTGTACGCATATGTTGATTTGATTGAACTTGGTATTGGTCTTCCTTATAACACACTTAATACCCGCATCATTGGTCTCATAGTCACTCTTGCCCACAAGAAGTAATTTGTTTCTAACCTTTCCTACAGCTCAGGGATTTGCATTCACGAGGGTGTGGCTGTTGAGTGGGACAGCATTGGACTCATAGAACTTACCTGTACCCTTGTTTAATCCAGGATTTTTTTTGTGTGTGTCCCATTGGGGAATGTCAAGCCAAATGGCAGCGGACTTGTGGACTGCACTCAAAGAACTCAATTTTTGACCATAACACATAAATATATTTTTTAGTTATTTTCTCATGAATATGGGCATTGTTATGAGTTGATTGGGGCCAAAAAGTTAAACTAGTCTAAGGAGTAAATTTGATCATTCCACCTGGGGCTCGATGTGTTGACTATATTTGCTCAACTGCTACCATGAAATAATGAAATTACTTTCTTGGGGTGACTAACTCTAATCTCTTTGAAGTAGTTGTATATATAAACCTACACTATTTGGTCCCTATATGTAATAAAATATGAACACTTTTTTATCATCAACTATTGCTTTTTATAGATACAATTCCAATCATTTTAAAAGTGGATTTACAATATTTCAAGATTTCTAAAATTGTTTTGACTTAACTGATTAAAATTTCATTCTTTGATTTTTAAAGTATGTGAGCTAAGTTTTATTAACGAAAAGTGTATCCTGTTAATTTTATTAAATCATTTTTGTATCTGTACAAGTGACAAAGCAGTATAAAGTGTTTGACCAACAGTTCCCAAACGAGGTGCTACAGAACACTAGTGTGCCATGGACAGCACCCCTGTGTGCTTGGGAGTTTTTCGTCATCTTCTCTTATTTTATAGAACAAAAGAATTTATGAAGAAAATAGCATAAAGCCCACAAAATCTGTTAAAATTTAATAACAATAACAAAAACAACAATACTAATAACGATAACAAAACACCAACAATAACAACAATACTAATAACGATAACAAAACACCAACAATAACAATGACAATGACTTCATACCCTCTGCACTGTTAGTGTATAAGTCCCACTTTCCTTTACTAGAATGCATGGTTTTACAATGCAGATTACTGTTCATGTGCTAGCTGTCGGCTTAAAAATGATCGCCCACTCGGTACTCGGCGCAGTATAAGGTGACTTGTCAACAGTACTTTGTGATAGGTGGATGCTCTTCAAAGAAGTATGACATTGGTATGGTTTAGTTATTCTTGTTTTTCATCACAAATATTTACTTAACAGTGCTCTCCAAGTTTAAAAGTGGTTAAGTTTGTCCTTAGAAAAAGAAAATTTGAGAAGGATTGTATCAGTGAGAAGCATATCATGATACAATATGGCATGAAGGTAACTGTGAAAGCAAAGAAGATCAAGTTTCAAGTAGCCACATGGCGAGAAAATTGGGGGCAAATATAAAACCTATGCAAAGTAGTCTTTATTAGGACAGCTACATTAGCAATTTGATTTACTTGGTGTGGAAGTGAGCTTAGTCCTATTCCAGAATGTTTTCTTTGTGCAGAAAAATGGTTAGATGAAATAATGGTTCCTATTCAACCAAAGAGATATTTTGTTAAAAAAATGCACCTCACTGATAAACCTATCAACTATTTTGAAATACTTCTAAGTGAAGGAAAACACTTCGTTTTCCAAAACCGAGAAAATTTCTGATAAAGTTTAGGAAGCAAGCTCTCTGGTAGCTAAACTTGTGAAACCTTACACCATTGCCAAGAAACTCATCCTTCTAGCTTGCAGTGCAATTGTTATGACACTGTTTGGAGCAGAGGCTGAACAAGAATTATTTAAAATGATTCCTCGCTCAAACAATACAATTACCATAATTATGATATGATAATGTCTGTTGATACTGAAAATAGTGTCTGTAAAGCTGTAACAGAGTGTGGTATGTATGCTATTCAGATAGATGAATCTCTCTCTCTAAATTTTTAAATACTATCTCATCTCCTTCATACAACACTAATCATAATTAAGAATGGCCTTGTTGATGGGTAGGTGATTCGTTGATATAGTTTTTCATATTTAAAATTGACCTAGTTTAATAATTTCTTCATGTTGATAATATTTTATATACAGTAGGACCCTGCTTTACAGCGTTCTTCTTCATGACATTTTGCTAATAGAGTGATTTTCAAATGTACACATGTTCGGCGCTTGTCTTGCTCTTTCGGCGTTTTTCAGCATGATACACACAGTGAATGGCTTTGGCCGCCATTTTATGTCAGTAATTCAGTCTGTTTGCAGTAGCGATGGGCACTATTGAATGATTTTATCCATCGATTATTGAATGAAAAAACTATCAAATGATTGTGTGATAGTTTTGACTCGATTGTTTTTATTTGATAGTTCCCAATATTTTCATTCTATGGCACACTTTATATATGATAGTGTAGCATGTTATTAGGATTTTATATGCACTTGAAGTCCAACACCCTAGCTCAGTCAGTAGCATGTCTGCCTACTAAGCTAAACGTCCTTGGTTCCATTCGCAGCATGGCTGAAAAATTTATCATTGGTTAAATGTGGGCTTCTCCTTTCACAATGATGAATTAATGGCCAAGGGCTCGATGTTGTGACTGTTATCGATTTAAGGTAGTTTATAAGTCACATGCTGATAAAATCTTTCGTTTCATAAAGGTCATGTTAAATACCTCAAATAAACACAGTATATGCATTTGAAAGTTTAAAAAGGCCATGTTCCGCTTTACAGCGGGGCTCTGGAATCCAGCCCGCCATATGAGCGGAGCCCTAGTCTATATACATATACAATTAGTGGTGAAATAAGGATGTCATGAAATATAGTGTAATTATTTAGTGTGCTGCGAAGAAAAAAAGTTTGGAAACCACTATGTTAAAATACACTTGATTAAGAGGTTTGGGTTCACTAGAAGGTTTTTCACATGTGATTTTACTAAGGTTCTCCTTCCTCTTTACACATTAATGCGGTTGCATTTATTCTAATCTAGTCCTCTCATTCCTACATTTTAGATTCATTTAAATTCAACCCTTGTGTAAAACTTACACATTAAAAAAACAACCTCATTTTTGTGTTTTCTCCAGGGTTTGTACTACTCATACTACAAGACTTTAATAGAAGCACCAACCATCTATGAAGGTTTGTACAACCTAACCCATGACAACTTTACTGAGTATCCTCTCACAATCAACACCTTGCAGCGTTTCAACCTTTATCCAGAGGTAAGCAGATGGCCTATTTCAATAGGTTTTTTTAAAAAAATAACATATAGTAACAAATCAATATTTTAGGAGTACTTATTTTAATTGAATTATAGTTTTGAAAATGAATATTGCAAATAAAACAATCTATAAGATACTCCTAAAGATCTTTTAAGGTGGTGGGTAGGGGGGCTTGATTCAAAAGAAGTGTTGAAGAAAATGTTAACATTGAATGCCTCTAAAACTACTTGTACTACTTTGTATTTTAATATCACTAACTCATAATTTTTCCATTATGTTAGTGAAAGATTGTTTATTTAAATATATATAAAATTATGCCTTGACATGAGAATTGACCTTATGAACACTATGCAACAAAAAAAGTTGATCCCGAGTCACAGTGACTATTTTTCTGATAGATATCAAGTAGTTGATAATTTCACACATCCATCACATACTCTGTCATAAAATATGAATGACCCTAGAATATCCCAGTTTTATATAATTGGTGCGTTAAGAGTCTCTGATCTGATTCCCATGTCAACATGAAGTTTTCAAAATATATATATTTCAATGGATATTTGTGAATCACAGCTATAAATATAAATTTATTTTTCAAATAATCGAAATAAAATATAAACTTCAAAAGCAATATGTCAGTAACCTACTAGGATGGAATACAATTTTCAAGAAGCAAGACTGTCTCACTGAAAATAAGGTAGTTGACAATGTCAATCCTAGCACTTAGTTTAAATTATTTGAAAAATAACACCTGGATACAGAAATCGAACCCATATCCAGGTGTCATTTTTAGACTAATTTAAATTAATTTAATTGTGGTCACCTTCATACAGACTGTTTTGTAGTTACAATTACAACTATTGTATTGATATTCAATCCTATTACTAACACATCTTTTTAATCAAAATGTTGACAATTTCACATATATACTGTACCATTAAATAACCAATAGTACTTATGATAAACATTTAATTTGGTTGATAAGCCACCTTATATTTTATTATTTAGTGTTCCTTGTCTTACATTTAACCATTTGAACCCTAGTAACAATATGTTAGCGTATAACCCAAATGGGTAGACACAGTGCTAAAATAAAACAATATGTTGAGCTTGGAAGCACTTTCTTAGTAATTTATAACTTTTATTTGATAGTAGTCATATTAACGTTTTAGCACAGATTATTAAAAACAATCCATTGAATAAATTAAAAACAACAGACTTCTCTGTACATAATATAAAAAACAATATAAACATTTGTGTAAATATAGACAAATTGTACCTCGGCAGGGATTTGAACCCTGATTGTCTTACTCTATGTGCCGACTACTCTACCAACTCAGCGTTATCAGAGATCATCTCTGTGTTAGTTGTGCCATTCATCTATATAAACCTTCAAGCGTACTGATGTATTTAAGTACAAAAATACTCCATCAGAATGCCATCTGAAAATATCTGTTTTTTTAAATATAGACATTGTTTGATAAACACATTTGAAAAATAATTTAAAACAAAAAGATTCACTCATGACTATTTCCAACTGGTGAAAGTATTTCGTATAATGTTTATAAATAGGCCTAAATTATCATTTAAAATAGTCTAGTTGATGGTGGCAGGTATCCTATATGTTGTTTTTTTGCTGTTGCATGAGATAACATAAATATTAATAATTGCACACTATGTGTGTGGGTTGTCTGGTAGTTATTATTTGTATACATATACATAACTTTATATGTGTATAAAATATTTGTATTCATATTAATTGCTTTGCAATGTTGATATTCTTACCAAGGTATTATTCTTGATACTTTGTGGGGAATATTTATTTTAAAAAAAAACACTTGATAATATGTTGATATTAGGTTTTAAATGATTGGATTCCATATAATACCTATAGTCCATTTATTAAATAAGTAAAGTAATAAGTATAAAAGAAACGACTTTTATCACATACAATTTGACAGTTCCAGTTGATAACTAAAGTATTCCCTTATAGGTTTTTGCGGCATTCCTCTACCATGCATATTTAAAAACTATGAATTATTTAGGAAGGCCTACAAAGCAATGTTGGCAAGTAGAAAGGGGCCGAGGACTTTCACCAGTTACCAGTTGTGAAGGGCCTGGTGACCCAATTTATTTTTATCTTGAGTTTGTGTGGATTTTTGCTGGACTCACTGTAATGGTCATATTTATTTATGGAACTTTCCTAAGGTATGTAAAATGTAATATAATATGTAAATGAGTTTTTATAGAGGGGGCTTAGCTCCTTTTTTTTCACATTCAATACATTTCTATTTATATTATAGAGTTTTTGTATCAAATGTGTACTAGTTTCTCAAGCTTTGACTTATTTCTTTCTACAAGGTGCGTCAACAAAGTAATGTCTGATAAATTAATTTTTTTTAAACTATTATAAAAGTTTTATAAAGGGCTAAAAATACATGCATACCTCCTTTATTTTTCCACATAGTCCCCATTCACTTTGATACATTCTTTATATCTTGGCACCAACTTCTTTAACCCCTTTCAAAAAAATCTGCTGCTAGTGATTTGAGCCAGTGATTCACACTATTCTTCAGTTCATGTCTTCTGCAAAACGCTGAGAGGGCAGCCACTGATTCATGTTCAAAAACAAGTGATAGTCACTTGGAGCAAGGTCTGGGCTGTAGGGTGGGTGGTCCAGCAGCTCCTATCCAAACTGATGAGCCAGCTGAACAGTTTGGGCTGCAGTGTGGGCTCGAGCATTGTCATGCAAAAGAAGAACCTCTGATGTCATCATGCCACGTTTTTTGTTCTGAATTGTTTCTAAGGTTTCACATCATCCTGTGACATTAATAGTTTTTCCTCATTCAAGAAAATCAACCACTAAGACAAGCTTCTGGTCCCAAAAAACAGAAGCCATGATTTTTTTTGACAGTGTGTTCCTGTTTGAATTTTTTGCCTTTAGGTATGTTGAATGATGCCATAGCATCGATTATTGTTTTGCTTATACATTCGTATACAAAACCAAGTCTCATCACCAGTTATGATTTGAGAAAAAAGTTCATCTCCTTCATTTTCAAAACGCTGCAAAAACATTTGCGCTGACTCCACACGTTTTTGTTTATAAGCTTCAGTCAGCATTTTGGGGACCCATCTGGTGCACAGTTTCTTGTAGACTAGTTTTTCTATCACAATTTCATGAATGAGTGACCATGAAAGTGAAAGAAAGTTCCATAAGTGTGAAACGACGGTTCTCATGAATTTTCGTGTCCATACGTTCCACTAAATTGTCAGTCACTACACTTGGTCGGCCACTCCACTCCTCATCATGAACATTGGTGCGACCTTCTTTGAACAGATGAACACATGTTGTCACCTTACTTTCACTCATAACATCCAGCCTGTAAACCTTACATATCCGGCGATAAATTTCTCCAGCGTTAAGGTTTACTGCTAACAAAAATCGTATGATACTACGAACCTCATAACTGGTGGGATTATTTATTTATAAACACTAATTTTAAATCACTCTAATAAAACACCAGATAAGGATAAAACTAAAATAAAGGGATCAATAGAAAGCTGATGAGTCAATCTATGCTACTGTACATGTATGACCCCGCCTACGAGTCTAATTTGGTGGTCATATCTCAACGGACCTTACTTTGTGGACACACCTCGTAGATAGCAGCAAAAACACATTGCTTTAACTCCATTGCTTTCAAGAACAAAAATATTAGTATATTCTAAGTTTATTATAGTTAACTAGGTCCTTCAATAAAGTGACTGATTATTAATCAGTTGTTGGACTGATTGCATTAGGAGATATTAGTGAATCACTCTTTTCATTCATTGAATCTCTAATCTCTAAAGTAAAATAGTTTTTTGAAAACATGACAATACAAAAATAACATCTCTTGCAAGCTCTAAAATTTTGTCAAAATATATATATTGAACAGATGAACACATGTTGTCTACCTTACTTTCACTCATAACATCCAGCCTGTAAACCTTACATATCCGGCGATAAATTTCTCCAGCGTTAAGGTTTACTGCTAACAAAATTATATTCAACTTTCACTTTAATTAGGTGACCTGGTGGTCTAGGGGTAAGGTGTCTGACTTCTGTGCTGGGGTCCGGGGTTCAATCCCCGGTCCCGACACAGATTTATCTGATTAGTGATTACCAAACCCTTCCTTCACCTTTGACAAGACGTGTATTAATCACAGCTTGTGAATGTGGGGTATGCCAAGCCTCCATCGTGGTTTGGATTCCACGTTAAACTGTAGGTCCTCCATTTCATCTCACAATTACCCTACACATTAGCGTAAGTGCTTATTACCCGAATGGGTAGTAAGACACGGTGCTAATATTAGTAATAATAATTTAATTGTTGCTCTCAGACAAATTGTTGTTCATTGTTATAATTCCTCTTGCTGGTAAATGTTTTGTTTTCATTTTTATTAATGAATAATTTATCAAAATAAAAATATTGTTTGATATAAAAGAGGGACTTGATCACGATTAAAAATTTAAGAGATTATCTGGGTAGTGCTAAAGTAAATATTATTAAAATATCATCATAAACTGTTTCCAACATGTGGCCGTGTCAGTTTAGTAAAATGCCTCCATTCTCTTCTATTCTTCCTGCTTTAATTGCATCCATTCTTTTCCTCTCACTTGACTGTTAACTGCTCTTCCCATCTCTTTCTTGGCCTCCTTCGCAGTCTTTTTCCTACATATTTAATTTCCATAATTTTTTTTGGCATCCTCTCCTTCCAAATGTGCCGAGTTTCTCGTCACTCATCTTTGGGCTCGCGCGCAGCGCGGTTTGCCCGTTCCCCCTCCCTCTTTCTGCCATGCGTGGTTAG
>CABFVZ010003255.1:46002-81418 GCA_902151445.1 Timema monikensis | reverse complement strand
CAGCAGCGCAGCTCCGGTGAGGTGTTAGCACATGGTACTACTTGGAGTAGAGATTTGCCAAACCTCAAGATGTCCATCCGAATCTTAAACTACAAGAAATGAATGACTTGTATATCTCAATAGTAGGGTATCGGCACGTTAGACCAAAGGTCCTGGGTTTGATTCCTGTGTCATTTTATAACCAGATCAATGTTATGTTTCTATCAGGACCTATTTTATGTCCAATAATAGCTTCTTCTAGCCTTTTCAAATACATATTCTAGATAACAATACTTTCCTTGGGAAATATTATAGTTTCCTTATATTTTAAATGAAATGTAATATCGCACGTTTAAAATAAAATGTATTGAAACAAAAATACTACTACCGGTGCTTTTTGGTCGAGCACTAAGAAACGCTGCAGACGTTTATAAATATCGGATTATTTATCAGATGGTTTAAATTTTTGAATATTATTTTTACGAAAATGTAGGTGAAAGTTCTGACCCGTTAAAAATATTAAGTTTAAGGTGTTTTTTAATGTGTGATTACTTGCATAAGACCCTATAAAACAACCCCACATTATCTTAAAAATGTCTTATTCTTCAAATCTAAAAATTATGCCTGGGCACGAGAATCGAACCCGGGACCTTAGCTTAATACGCTCCAACCACTGAGCTTTACAGGAGTCGCCGGCTAAATATGTGCTATCAGATAACGCAGCCACCATTCTTCCAAACGTACAATTCTAGCTGTATGGTGGATTCGATAGCTAGGATATTATATTGAGTGAGTAGGCACGAGACGAACCCTGGATATCTCACTACTTAGACTACTACATACTCAGACAAAGGTTCTGGGTTCGATTCCCGTGTCCAGGTTTCATTAGTCAATCTAGAAAATAGGATTTTTATATTCAACTAGAACCGTAACTAACAAATATAATGGCTTGGCTATTTCCTCCATCGTAAAAATGTTCTGTTGTGACATCAAAACATGACTTTATTGGATAGAGGAAGGCTAGATATAGGTTTTTAACCCTTTAATTTAATCTCTTTCACGTAAAATGTCGTTGATTTTTTTTTACTTTAAAAACAAAATTTAAACTTTTCAACTGGTCTGGAATTGTGCTGTCAATTTTCGCCTACATTTTGCTGAAAACTATATTAAAAAATGTCAACCAATTTTTTAATAAATGTGGTATTTCTAAATATGTACAACGCGGCTAAGAGCTCCACAATGGACCATCCCGAACAACTTACCGAGTCTGGACATGTTACACGATGGTCCACTGCCCTTGCTAAATAACTTTGTAAATGTAAACATGATGGTGACCTTGGCCCAGATCCGAGAAGCTGCTAATAGCAGTCCCGGGATACGGAAGTTCTTCCTTCATGTCATAATTAACGAGGTTGTTTGTGCCTTTATGTAATGTTTGTTGTGTTTGCATCTTCAGCCAGGGACTTGGAGCTTTCGTAACCACTGAACACAACATCATCTTACTACAACTGGAATTCTAAACCTAGTCACTTAAAACATGGTCGGCTTTTTGGTGTGCCTCTACAATATCACCTGGATTTATTGTGAGAGTTACGTAACAACTAGGATATACAATCATGGCATAGAAACAGGTGTTACTAAACACTGGGACACATTATATTGTTACAGGTGTTACCAAACACTGAGCCACATTATATTGTTACAGGTGATACCACACACTGAGCCACATAATATTGTTACAGGTGATAACAATCACTGAGTCACATTATATTGTTACAGGTGTTACCAAACACTGAGCCACATTATATTGTTACAGGTGTTACCAAACACTGAGCCACATTATATTGTTACAGGTGATACCAAACACTGAGCCACATTATATTGTTACAGGTGATAACAATCACTTAGTCACATTATATTGTTACAGGTGTTACCAAACACTGAGCCACATTATATTGTTACAGGTGTTACCAAACACTGAGCCACATTATATTGTTACAGGTGATACCACACACTGAGCCACATAATATTGTTACAGGTGATAACAATCACTGAGTCACATTATATTGTTACAGGTGTTACCAAACACTGAGCCACATTATATTGTTACAGGTGTTACCAAACACTGAGTCACATTATATTGTTACAGGTGATACCACACACTGAGCCACATAATATTGTTACAGGTGATAACAATCACTGAGTCACATTATATTGTTACAGGTGTTACCAAACACTGAGCCACATTATATTGTTACAGGTGTTACCAAACACTGAGCCACATTATATTGTTACAGGTGTTACCAAACACTGAGCCACATTATATTGTTACAGGTGATAACAATCACTGAGCCACATTATATTGTTACAGGTGATAACAATCACTTAGTCACATAATATTGTTACAGGTGATAACAATCACTTAGTCACGTTGTATTGTTACAGGTGATAACAATAGTCACGTTGTATTGTTACAGGTGATAACAATCACTTAGTCACGTTGTATTGTTACAGGTGATAACAATCACTTAGTCACGTTGTATTGTTACAGGTGATAACAATCACTTAGTCACGTTGTATTACAAGTTTTTCTTCCCCCGTTTTTGTCTGCACAGCGTTTTTATTACTCGTCTGAACTATTTGAATATTTGCACTTACAAGGAAGGGACGAAGAAGATACAATTTTCGGAAAATTTGACGTCATTTGTATGAAAGAAGAGTGTAAATCCATTAAGTTTAAACCATGAATACGCGTATCCGTGGTCCTAACCCCTGATCTCAGTCAATGGCAAGCTAGACCTTGTGGTACTGGTCTCTCCAGCCTTCTATTTTATTGCTTTTATTGCTTAACGATCGCGTTCAAAACATTATATCTCATCTTTCCATCCATTTTAACTTGGGGCTGTTAAAATACTATACCAACGTTCAGATATTTAATAACGGGATTTCACGAAAACTCGAACGACATTCCTCAGACGTGGGCACACTCTGTATAGGTCTACACAGTAGGCCTACAACACACACCCATTGTTTGCCTTCTGAACAATATTAACCTGCCTGCCCTGTTTATCATATAATTGCTGTATAACTATTTGGTTAAAACAGCCCGTGCCACTTGGTTGAAGGAATTTCTACTTTTGTTAAATTCTGAGTCCAATTAATAGTCCGGACATTTCCCTGTCGTCCGTAAAGATCTATAATTATATGATAATAATATTGTAATTAGGCTCGGTTATGGTAAATTTCACCCCGTCTGGACTTTTCATGTAAAGTCCGCCCCGAACATAATAAGCGATCTTCTCTAATATTATTATTGCTATAGACTCGTATATTTTATTGAAGTTTTAATAATTTGTTACCCACCTCAGTGGCGTAGTTAACTAACGCGTTAGTTTTGTGTTGAGATAGACTGCTGAGGACGAGGAGATCGAGGTTCGAATCTTGTTCGGGTGAATTGGGGCTGGTTTTCCTAAATTGTTTTCCACTCTCCTTCCACGCAAATGTGGGTTCACTTCCTCTATATTCAACCTTCCTAATTCCTAACCCATTAAAATAATTAGTACTTAAGCGTATAACCCAAACGGTTATTAAGGCGCGGGGCTAAATAAAAAAAAAAGTTTTTAAAACACCAATCAAAATAGGCCTACATTAGATTATTTTTTACAAAAATGAAAATGTAGAGAAGGTGCCCGGTTATGTTTATTGTATATCAACACATGATCGCTCAAGAGGTGAATCGTTTCCCAACACACACAGAAAGTAATCCAGAGGCCCTTAGGTTTGTATACTGGGTGAGAGTCTGAAGTGGTCAAGGCTGTCTTGTGATGAAAGTATCTTGTGTTCTACCTATAGTTGGGTAACTGGACACTGCCAATAATACCGCTGGTCCTCTCTCTCTCTCTCTCTCTCTCTACAAACAACTGGAGCGATACGTTAACATTACATTGTTTTTACTCTCGTGATTAACAAACTTTTGCTCTAGAATGCATATTGTTGGGGTATTCTCTCTAAATGTAATTGATTGGTTAGAAAAACTATAATACATACATTAAATTTTGTTTTATATTATCGATAATGTCAAGGATAATTTCCAACAATATTTATTCTAGAAAAAAGTTTCCTAGTCAAGAAAGTACAAATAATTTCCCAACAAAAATTATCAAAGATTTAAAACAATAATACAGGACTCTATGTGAGTTCAAACAATTTTGGAATTATTTAAAACATTTTATTTTTTGTTGAGTGCTCATTAGT
Source organism: Timema monikensis (assembly GCA_902151445.1). NCBI lineage: Eukaryota > Metazoa > Arthropoda > Insecta > Phasmatodea > Timematidae > Timema > Timema monikensis. The sequence goes on along the minus strand of CABFVZ010003255.1, from coordinate 77,185 downwards.
GGTATACCAGTTTCGACACGTTTGGGCCATCTGCTGGGGCAAATTGCGACCCAGATTAGGTTAGGCTAGGTTAGCTTTGGGTTATTGCATATTTACGTGTTCAATTATTTGATGTATACAATTAAACTTGATACAAGACTTAGAGGTGCCCATTCACGAGGCGAGATATGAAGCAATCTGGTTGGCAGTCTGAAGCATAGTGCACACCGTGAATGGACGAATGCGACCGACTTGTCAACCCGATAGATGTGCGCATGCGCATACCACAAAGTCACATTTACTTTACAGAGACTTCTGCCTTGAAAACATACAATAACAGTGTACGTACGACACTGCACCCATTGATAGAAACTGCACCCACGTTACAAGAACTGATGGACATAAGACAGGGGACAATCTCGGGCGACAAACAAATTGCTCGTTAGTTTCAGAGCAATCACACGGCCAACCAGATTGCTTCATATATCGCCTCGTGAAAAGTCACCTTTAGGTCGCAGGACCCTTGCAAGGTGGGTCGCAGTTCGTGCCTTCCTTCAGCCCATCGGTCGCAGTTGGTACACTCTGACTAACAGACGCTTGTTATCAAATAAATAGATACATTCATATATAATTATCTCAACTTTAAATAATATGGTGTACTTTGTTTTTATCTCTAAACCTTCCTCTCGGATAATATAAAAATTAAAAACATTGTCTTCTTATTCGGCATGTACGAGAATATATCGAGATTCGCTGGAAAACCACCCGCCATTGTGTCTAATGGGACCTCCTGGGAACAGACATACAATATGGACCTTCTGGGAACAGACATACAATATGGACCTTCTGGTGAGCAGACATACAATATGGACCTTCTGGTGAGCTGACATACAATATGGACCTTCTGGTGAGCAGACATACAATATGGACCTTATGGTGAGCAGACATACAATATGGACCTTCTGGTGAGCTGACATACAATATGGACCTTCTGGTGAGCAGACATACAATATGGACCTTCTGGTGAGCTGACATACAATATGGACCTTCTGATGAGCTGACATACAATATGGACCTTCTGGTGAGCTGACATACAATATGGACCTTCTTGTGAACAGACACACAATATGGACCTTCTGGTGAGCAGACATACAATATGGACCTTCTGGTGAGCAGACGTACAATATGGACCTTCTGGTGAGCAGACATACAATATGGACCTTCTGGTGAGCAGACATACAATATCGACCTTCTGGTGAGCAGACATACAATATGGACCTTCTGGTGAGCAGACATACAATATGGACCTTCTGGTGAGCAGACATACAATATGGACCTTCTGGTGAACAGACACACAATATGGACCTTCTGGTGAGCTGACATACAATATGGACCTTCTGGTGAGCAGACACACGATGTGGACCTTCTGTAGAACAGACACACGATGTGGACCTTCTGTAGAACAGACACACAATGTGGATCTTCTGGTGAGCATACACGCAATATGGACCTTCTGGTGAGCACACACACGATGTGGACCTTCTGATGAGCATACACACAATATGGACCTTCTGGTGAGCAGACACACAATATGGACCTTCTGGTGAGCAGACACACGATGTGGACCTTCTGGTGAGCAGACACACGATGTGGACCTTCTGTAGAACAGACACACAATATGGACCTTCTAGTGAGCAGACACGCAATATGGACCTTCTGGTGAGCAGACACGCAATATGGACCTTCTGGTGAGCAGACACACGATGTGGACCTTCTGGTGAGCATACACACAATGTGGACCTTCTGGTGAGCAGACACGCAATATGGACCTTCTGGTGAGCAGACACACGATGTGGACCTTCTGTAGAACAGACACACAATGTGGACCTTCTGGTGAGCAGACGTACAATATGGACCTTCTGGTGAGCATACACACAATATGGACCTTCTGGTGAGCAGACACACGATGTGGACCTTCTGTAGAACAGACACACAATGTGGACCTTCTGGTGAGCATACACACAATGTGGACCTTCTGGTGAGCAGACACACGATGTGGACCTTCTTGTGAACAGACACACGATGTGGACCTTCTGGTGAGCTGACATACAATATGGACCTTCTAGTGAGCAGACACACGATGTGGACCTTCTGTAGAACAGACACACAATGTGGACCTTCTGGTGAGCAGACACACGATGTGGACCTTCTGTAGAACCAAAAATGTGATTTAATCTGTAACTCTCATCTAAATGACTTCCTTTTGGCCTTCATGTAGAATGGTGAAATATTTTAAAACGAGTTGTAGGCAGTGTCATTTTTCAATCTTTGCAAGTTTTCAGCCTGATGGATATTTTAGAGTCGAACCAAAGTCTTTTAGGTGGAGGATCGTGCTCAAGTTAAGCAACATAAATCCTTCTTGAAGCAATTGAAAGTGCTATTTTTACGTCTCGCTAAGACACAGGGCTCACATACTGTACTAACCGAGAGACAGCGTTGACGTCACCCATGTTACTCTGATCTATCTTAATGTTACTTTACGTCTGTTCACTCTCCACAGTTGTTTGTGTTGTGTCGTGTGGTTAGAAAGGCTCTCCTTGATCTCTGCTCAACAAGGAATATTGAGTCAATTGTAGTGCTCTTATAAAATCAAGGGTGAGCAAAACTTTGAGTGTGGTCCTCGTATCTGTAACTCCACTCACTCACTATTCTTACCCCTGTTGTTGGCGCTCAACATGATACGACCATTAGTGTCTTGGACCGCACTTATACTTTCACTCGTATCTCGCTTGCTTTCGTGACACTTAAAAACTACATTTCGACATCACTAGGATTCGAACCACAACAAAACATGTAAATATGTAGCCTGAAGACGGCAATTTGCTGGCAACGGGTCTCTGGTTAAACTAAACTCTGTATGAACGTTAATATCTGAGATGGACATCAATAACCTGGCCTTGTTCTAAGAACTCAACATTGTGTAAAGAAGAGCTCATATGAGAGAGCGCCACACTCCTTAGTCCGCGCTATCACAAGCACGTCATGTGAGATTTCTTCGTTCTTTGTTGCTCTAGTAACAGTTATGTCAACAAAGTAACGTTGAATGCCTCTTTTATGTTGGCTCGTTATTTAACATGCACTTTATGTAACGACAGATGATACCCAATACCCTGATTTTGGTAGAAAGAACAGTATCTAGTAGTTTATAAAGTTACTAAAACTTTATTTTCTTTAGCGCCGCATCGTACTTCCTGTTAAAGTTATATGTATTTGTACTAATTACGGTAATAAGTTAGGGAGGAGGAAGGTTGAATTTAGATGAAGTGTACCCGTAGTTGTGTGGAGGGAGAGTGGAAAACCACTATGGAAATACCACTCTCATTACACCCGACCGGGATTCGAACCACGATCTCCCTGTCATAGGCAGTCTAGTCTATTGCGAGAATGACGCCTTAGACCAAACTAAGACTATTTTAATATGGTAAAATGTCATCATTGTGGTTGTTTGATTTTTCTAAACTGTTCTTCCAACCAAAACCAGACTATACGTACTAGAATGTACTAACTTAACTCTAGAACAGGTACTACACTCACTCACTGTGAAACAGCATGTAGGCCAAATAAGAAAGGGAGGTTATCTGGAGAATAAATAGAGACATTTATTGTTTTATTCACGTGATGTTGTGTTTCGCAGGCGGTTCTAAGTCGGCACATGAGTTCTATGAGGACAAGACACCCAGACTCCCTGCCAGAGTACCAGACTGTAGACCCATATAACCTCCTGGAGGACGACCTCAAAGATGTGTATGACGACATCCGGGACGTAAGTACACTCTGGAACCACCAACATAACCTTAGCGCTAGTAGAGTATCCACAGGATCTTACATTCCTAGGAGATTTTTAACTTTTTGAATGTATCATTCGTACAGTCTTGAGAACACAGAAAGCTGTTAATATGTTTGTCAATAATATATGTCTTGATAACTGAGTGTGGAGTTCTCAGGACAGTGAAATAGCGACTCCTTCGTGTGTGTTGTGAGATTGTTTTCGAATAGTTTTGATTCTAGTTTTGAACTCTGGGGGTGCTTGAGTAAATTGAAATTATTGTTAGATAGCTTCAACTAGGTTATAGCCTAACGTAAACATCTTTTCTCACCTATTTTCATGACTATTGAGTGAAACTGTGTGAGTATGCAATAGGTGTATATTCCACAAGAGAAGAAACAAAGTCCCGAAGTATCAGCAATCCATCCAAGGCCAGAGTCAGTGAGGTAAATAATCTGTTAACTACTAGTACAGTGGAAAGCTGTTAAAATTTAACAGTTTTCCACTGTACTAGTAGTTATCAGATTATTTATGGTTTACATTATTAATGGTGGCGAGTGCTTGTGAGCTAAGAGAGGAGTACTTAGATATACAAGTGTTTACTCAAAAGCTGACAAAAAGAAGATATTGAAAGAGCTCTAACCTATAAAACAACTAATAAACACCTCTTAAGAGTATCTCCTAATGTCATATATAGCAATGTACTCATCTACAGCTACCAAGCATGTTTTGGATATGGGAGGTTTTTAATAAATTTAACGCCGACTAATGATGCCAGAGAAATTAAAAATAAATTCTTTAACAGCACCTTTCATCTTTTCTAGTAGGCCTAGCTTTGAACAGTATTTAAAAGCCCCCAAGTAATTGTGTGTTCTTGAGTAAACAATAACTCTTATTTGTTCCCGGTTTATTCCTCCTAAAACATCTTCCTCTGCACCACTTCCAACAGCAAGACACAAAACACAAAGTATAAAACATCTTCCTCTTCACCACTTCCCACAGAAAGGCACCAACCGCAAAGTATATAACATCTTCCTCTTCACCACTTCCCACAGCAAGACACAAACCACAAAGTATAAAACATCTTCCTCTTCACCACTTCCCACAGCAAGACACAAACCACAAAGCATAAAACATCTTCCTCTTCACCACTTCCAACAGCAAGGCACCAACCGCAAAGTATAAAACATCTTCCCATTTAACACTTCACACAGCAAGGCACAAAACACAAAGTATAAAATATCTTCCTATTCTCCACTTCCCACAGCAAGGCACAAACCACAAAGTATAAAACATCTTCTTCGTCACCACTTCACACAGTAAGGCACAAAACACAAAGTATAAAACATCTTCCTATTCACGACATCCCACAGCAAGGTACAAACCACAAAGTATAAAACATCTTCCTCGTCACCACTTCGCACAGTAAGGCACAAAACACAAAGCATAAAACATCTTCCTATTCACCACTTCCCACAGCAATGCACAAACCACAAAGTATAAAACATCTTCCTCGTCACCACTTCACAGAGCAAGGCACAAAACACAAAGTATAAAACATCTTCCCATTTAACACTTCTCACAGCAAGGCACAAACCACATAGTATAAAACATCTTTCTCTTCACCACTTCTCACAGCAAGGAACAAACCACAAAGTATAAAACATCGTCCTCGTCACCACTTCTCACAGCAAAGTACAAACCACAAAGTATAAAAAATCTTCCTCTTCACCACTTCCCACAGCAAGACACAAACTACAAAGTATAAAACATCTTCCTCGTCACCACTTCCCACAGCAACACACAAACCACAAAGTATAAAATATCTTCCTCTTCACCACTTCCCACGGCAAAGCACCAACCGCAAAGTATAAAACATCTTCCTCTTCACCACTTCACACTGCAAGGCACAAAACACAAAGTATAAAACATCTTCCCATTTAACACTTCTCACAGCAAGGCACAAACAACAGAGTATAAAAAATCTTCCTCTTCACCACTTCTCACAGCAAGACACAAACCACAAAGAATAAAACATCTTCCTCTTCACCACTTCCCACAGCAAAGCACCAACCGCAAAGTATAAAACATATTCCTCTTCACCACTTCCCACGGCAAGACACAAACCACAAAGTATAAAACATCTTCCTCTTCACCACTTCCCACGGCAAAGCACCAACCGCAAAGTATAAAACATCTTCCTCTTCACTACTTCCCACAGCAAGACACAAAACACAAAGTATAAAACATCTTCCTCTTCACCACTTCCCACAGCAAGGCACCAACCGCAAAGTATAAAACATCTTCCTCTTCACCACATCTCACAGCAAGACACAAACCAAAAAGTATAAAACATCTTCCTCTTCACCACTTCCCACAGCAAGGCACCAACCGCAAAGTATAAAAAAACATCTTCCTCTTCACCACTTCCCACAGCAATACACAAACCACAAAGTATGAAACATCTTCCTCTTCACCACTTCCCACAGCAAGGCACCAACCGCAAAGTATAAAACATCTTCCTCTTCACCACTTCCCACAGCAAGGCACAAACCATAAAGTATAAAACATCTTTCTCTTCACCACTTCACACAGCAAGGCACCAACCGCTAAGTATAAAACATCTTCCTCGTCACCACTTCTCACAGCATGGCACAAACCACAGAGTATAAAAAATCTTCCTCTTCACCACTTCCCACAGCAAGGCACAAACCACAAAGTATAAAACATCTTCCTCTTCACCACTTCCCACAGCAAGACACAAACCACAAAGTATAAAACATATTCTTCTTCACCACTTCCCACAGAAAGGCACAAAGCACAAAGTATAAAACATCTTCCTCTTAACCACTTCTCACAGCAAGACATAAACCACAAAGTATAAAACATCTTCCTCGTCATCACTTCTCACAGCAAGGCACAAACCACAGAGTATAAAAAATCTTCCTCGTCACCACTTCACACAGCAAGGCACAAACCACAGAGTATAAAAAATCTTCCTCGTCATCACTTCACACAGCAAGGCATAAAACACAAAGTATAAAACATCTTTCTATTCACCACTTCCCACAGCAAGGCACAAACCACAAAGAATAAATATCTTCCTCGTCACCACTTCACACAGCAAGGCACAAAACACAAAGTATAAAACCTCTTCCCATTTAACACTTCTCACAGCAAGGCACAAAACACAAAGTATAAAACATCTTCCTCGTCACCACTTCCCACAGCGAGGCACCAACCGCAAAGTATAAAACATCTTCCTCTTCACCACTTCCAACAGCAAGGCACCAACCGCAAAGTATAAAACATCTTCCCATTTAACACTTCACACAGCAAGGCACAAAACACAAAGTATAAAACATCTTCCTATTCACCACTTCCCACAGCAAGGCACAAACCACAAAGTATAAAACATCTTCTTCGTCCCCACTTCACACAGTAAGGCACAAAACACAAAGTATAAAACATCTTCCTATTCACCACTTCCCACAGCAAGGTACAAACCACAAAGTATAAAACATCTTCCTCGTCACCACTTCACACAGTAAGACACAAACCACAAAGTATAAAACATCTTCCTATTCCCAACTTCCCACAGCAAGACACAAACCACAAAGTATAAAACATCTTCCTCGTAACCACATCTCACAGCAAGGCACAAACCACAAAATATAAAACACCTTCCTATTCACCACTTCTCAAGGCAAGGCACAAACCGCAAATATTAAAACATCTTCTTCTTCACCACTTATCACAGCAGGACACAAACCACATAAGTATAAAACATCTTCCTCTTCACCACTTCCCACAGCAAGACACAAACCACAAAGTATAAAACATCTTCCTCTTCACCACTTCCCACAGCAAGGCACAAACCACAAAGTATAAAACATATTCCTCTTTACCACTTCCCACAGCAAGACAAAAACCACAAAGTATAAAACATCTTCCTCTTCACCACTTCCCACAGCAAAGCACCAACCGGAAAGTATAAAACATCTTCCTATTCACCACTTCCCACAGCAAGACACAAACCACAAAGTATAAAACAACTTCCTCTTCACCACTTCCCAAAGCAAGGCACCAACCGTAAAGTATAAATCCTCTTCATCTTCACCACTTCCCATAGCAACACACAAACCACAAAGTATAAAACATCTTCCTCTTCACCACTTCCCACTTCAAGGCACAAACCACAGAGTATAAAAAATCTTCCTCGTCACCACTTTACACAGAAAGGCATAAAACACAAAGTATAAAACATCTTCCTATTCACCACTTCCAACAGCAAGGCACAAATAAAAAAGTATAAAATTATCTTCCTCGTCACCACTTCCCACAGCAAAGCACCAACCACAAAGTATAAAACATATTCCTCTTTAGCACTTCTCACAGTAAGACTAAAAACACAAAGTAAAAAATCTTACTCTTCACCACTTCCAAAGCAAGACACAAACCATAAAGTATAAAACATCTTCCTCTTCACCACTTCCCATAGCAACACACAAACCACAAAGTATAAAACATCTTCCTCTTCACCACTTCCCACATCAAGGCACAAACCACAGAGTATAAAAAATCTTCCTCTTCACCACTTCCCACAGCAAGACACAAACCACAAAGTATAAAACAACTTCCTCTTCACCACTTCCCAAAGCAAGGCACCAACTGCAAAGTATAAATAATCTTCCTCGTCACCACTTCTCAGAGCAAGTTAAAAACCACAGAGTATAAAAAAAATTCCTCTTCACCACTTCCCACAGCAAGGCACAAATAAAAAAGTATAAAATTATCTTCCTCGTCACCACTTCACACAGCAAGGCACAAAACACAAAGTATAAAACATCTTCCCATTTAACACTTCTCACAGCAAGGCATAAAAAACAAAGTATAAAACATCTTCCTCGTCACCACTTCCCACAGCAAGGCACCAACCGCACAGTATAAAACATCTTCCTCCTCACCACTTCTCACAGTAAGACACAAACCACAAAGTATAAAACATCTACCTCTTCACCACTTCCCACAGCAAGACACAAACCACAAATTATAAAAGATATTCCTCTTCACCACTTCCCACAGCAAATCACAAACCACAAAGTATAAAACATCTTCCTCTTTACCATTTCTCAAAGTAAGACACAAACCACTAATTATAAAACATCTTACTCATCACCAGTTCTCACAATAAGGCACAAAAAACCAAGAAAAAAACATATTCTTCACCAATTCCCACAGCAAGGCTTAAACCACAAAGTATAAAATATCTTCCTCTTCACCACTTCACACAGCAAGACACAAACCACAAAGTATAAAACATCTTCCTCTTCACCACTTCCCACAGCAATGCACAAACCACAAAGTATTAAACATCTTCCTATTCACCACTTCCCACACCAAGGCACAAACCACAAAGTATAAAATATCTTCCCCGTCACCACTTCACACAGCGAGACACAAACCACAAATTATAAAACATCATCCTCTTCACCACTTCCCACAGCAAGGCACAAACCACATTGTATAAAACATCTTCCTCTTCACCCCTCCCAAAGCAAGAAAAAAACCACATAGTATAAAACATCTTCCTCTTCACCACTTCCCACAGCAAGACACAAACCACAAAGTATAAATCATCTTCCTTGTCACCACTTCACACAACAAGGCACTAGTAAGACACAAACCACTAATTATAAAACATCTTACTCATCACCAGTTCTCACAATAAGGCACAAAAAACCAAGAAAAAAACATATTCTTCACCAATTCCCACAGCAAGGCTTAAACCACAAAGTATAAAATATCTTCCTCTTCACCACTTCACACAGCAAGACACAAACCACAAAGTATAAAACATCTTCCTCTTCACCACTTCCCACAGCAATGCACAAACCACAAAGTATTAAACATCTTCCTATTCACCACTTCCCACACCAAGGCACAAACCACAAAGTATAAAATATCTTCCCCGTCACCACTTCACACAGCGAGACACAAACCACAAATTATAAAACATCATCCTCTTCACCACTTCCCACAGCAAGGCACAAACCACATTGTATAAAACATCTTCCTCTTCACCCCTCCCAAAGCAAGAAAAAAACCACATAGTATAAAACATCTTCCTCTTCACCACTTCCCACAGCAAGACACAAACCACAAAGTATAAATCATCTTCCTTGTCACCACTTCACACAACAAGGCACTAACCACAAAGTATAAAACATCTTCCTCTTCAACACTTTCCGAAGGAAGGCACAAACCACAAAGTATAAAACATCTTCCTCTTCACCACTTCCCACAGCAAGACACAAACCACAAAGTATAAAACATCTTCCTTCCTCACCACTTCTCACAGTAAGACACAAACCACAAAGTATAAAACATCTTCCTCTTCACCACTTCCCACAGCAATACACAAACCACAAAGTATAAAACATCTTCCTCCTCACCACTTCTCACAGTAAGACACAAACCACAAAGTATAAAACATCTACCTCTGCACCACTTCCCACAGCAAGACACAAACCACAAATTATAAAAGATATTCCTCTTCACCACTTCCCACAGCAAGTCACAAACCACAAAGTAAAAAACATCTTCCTCTTCACCACTTCTCACGGCAAGACACAAACCACAATGTATAAAACATCTTCCTCTTCACTACTTCTCACAGCAAGACACAAACCACAAAGTATAAAACATCTTCCTCTTCACCACTTCCCACAGAAAGACACACACCACAAAGTATAAAACAAATTCCTCTTCACCACTTCTTACATCAAGACACAAAACACAAAGTATAAAACCTCTACCTCTTCACCACTTCTCACAGCAAGGCACAAACCATAAAGTATAAAACATCTTCCTCTTCACCACTTCTCACAGCAGGACACAAACCACAAAGTATAAAATATCTTCTTCTTCACGACTTCCCACAGCAAGACACAAACCACAAAGTATAAAACATCTTCCTCTTCACCACTTCCCACAGCAAGGCACAAACCACATCGTATAAAACATCTTCCTCTTCACCACTTCTCACAATAAGACACAAAACACAAAGTATAAAACATCTTCCTCTTCACCACTTCCCACAGCAAGACACAAACCACAAAGTATAAAACATCTTCCTCTTCACCACTTCCCACTGCAAGGTACAAACCACAAAGTATAAAACATCTTCTCCTTTAGCACTTCCCACAGCAAGACACAAACCACAGAGTATAAAAAATTTTCCTCGTCACGACTTCTCACAACAAGGCACAAACCACAAAGTATAAAACATCTTCCTCTTCACAACTTCCCACGGCAAGACACAAACCACAAGTATAAAACATCTTCCTCGTAACCACATCTCACAGCAAGGCACAAACCACAAAATATAGAACACCTTCCTATTCACCACTTCCCAAGGCAAGGCACAAACCACAAAGATTAAAAGATCTTCCTCTTCACCACTTCCCACAGCAAAACACAAACCACAAAGTGTAAAACATCTTCCTCTTCACCACTTCACACAGCAAGACACAAACCACAAAGTATAAAATATCTTTCTCGTCACCACTTCACACAGCAAGGCACAAAACACAAAGTATAAAACATCTTCTTCGTCACCACTTCACACATCAAGGCACAAAACACAAAGTATAAAACATCTTCCTCTTCACCACTTCCCACAGCAAGACACAAAACACAAAGTATAAAACATCTTCCTATTCACCACTTCCCACAGCAAGGCACAAACCTCAAAGTATAAAAAATCTTCCTCTTCACCACTTCCCACAGCAAGACACAAACCACAATGTATAAAACATCTTCCTCGTCACCACTTCTTACAGCTAGGCACAAACCACAAAGTATAAAAAAAATTCCGTTTCACCACTTCCCACAGCAAGACACAAACAACAAACTATAAAACATCGTCCTCTTCACCTTTTCCCACATCAAGACACAAAACACAAAGTATTAAACATCTTCCTCTTCACCACTTCCCACAGCAAAGCACCAACCGCAAAGTATAAATCATCTTCCTCTTCACCACCTCCCACAGCAAGGTACAAACCACATAGTATATAACATCTTCCTCTTCACCACTTCCCACAGCAAGGCACCAACCGCAAAGTATAAAACAACTTCCTCTTCATCACTTCCCACAGCAACACACAAACCACAAAGTATAAAACATCTTCCTCTTTACCACTTCCCACATCAAGGCACAAACCACAAACTATAAAACAACTTCCTCTTCACCACTTTCTACAGCAATGCACCAACTGCAAAGTATAAAACATCTTCCTCATCACCACTTCACACAGCAAGGCACAAACCACAGAGTATAAAAATCTTCCTCGTCAACACTTCACACAGCAAGGCACAAACCACAAAGTATAAAACATCTTCCTCCTCACCACTTCCCACAGCAAGGCACAAAACACAAAGTATAAAACATCTTCCCATTTAACACTTCTCACAGCAAGGCATAAAACACAAAGTATAAAACATCTTCCTCGTCACCACTTCCCACAGCAAGGCACCAACCGCAAAGTATAAAACATCTTTCTCTTTACCACTTCTCACAGTAAGACACAAACCACAAAGTATAAAACATCTTCCTCTTCACCACTTCCCACAGCAAGACACAAACAACAAATTATAAAATATATTCCTCTTCACCACTTCCCACAGCAAGTTACAAACCACAAAGTATAAAACATCTTCCTCTTTACCATTTCTCACAGCAAGGCACAAACCACAAAGTATAAAACATCTTCCTCTTCACCACTTCTCACAGCAAGACACAAACCACTAATTATAAAACATCATCCTATTCACCACTTCTCACAATAAGGCACAAACAACAAAGAAAAAAACATCTTCCTCTTCACCACTTCACACAGCAAGACACATACCACAAAGTATAAAACATTTTCCTCTTCACCAATTCCCACAGCAAGGCACAAACCACATCGTATAAATCATCTTCCTCTTCACCACTTCTCACAGTAAGACACAAAACACAAAGTATAAAACATCTTCCTCTTCACCACTTCCCACAGCAAGACATAAACCACAAAGTATAAAACATCTCCCTCTTCACCACTTCCCACAGCAAGGTACAAACCGCAAAGTATAAAACATCTTCCTCTTTACCACTTCCCACAGCAAGACACAAACCACAAAGTATAAAACATCTTCCTCTTCACCACTTCTCACAGCAAAGCACGAACCACAAAGAATAAAATATCTTCCTCTTCACCACTTCCCTCAGCCAGGCACAAACCACAAAGTATAAAACATCTTCCTCGTCACCACTTCCCACAGCCAGGCACAAACCACAAAGTATAAAACATTTTCCTCGACACCACTTCTCACAACAAGGCACAAACCACAAAGTATAAAACATCTTCCTCTTCACAACTTCCCACAGCAAGAGACAAATCACAAAGTATAAAAATCTTCCTCGTCACCACATCTCACAGCAAGGCACAAACCACAAAGTATAAAACATCAGCCTCTTCACCACTTCCCAAGGCAAGGCACAAACCACAAAGATTTAAACATTTTCCTCTTCACCACTCCCCACAGCAAGACACAAACCACAAAGTATAAAACATCTTCCTCTTCACCACTTCACACAGCAAGACACAAACCACAAATTATAAAACATCTTAATCTTCACCTCTTCCCACAGCAAGGTACACAACACAAAGTATAAAACATCTTCCTATTCACCACTTCCCACAGAAAGGCACAAACCACAAAGTATAAAATATCTTTCTCGTTTCCATTTCACACAGCAAGGCACAAAACACAAAGTATAAAACATCTTCCCATTTAACACTTCTCACAGCAAGGCACAAAACACAAATTATAAATCATCTTCTTCGTCACCACTTCACACATCAAGGCACAAAACACAAAGTATAAAACATCTTCCCATTTAACACTTCTGACAGCAAGGCACAAACCACATAGTATAAAACATCTTCCTCTTTACCACTTCTCACAGCATGGAACAAACCACAAAGTATAAAACATCTTCCTCGTCACCACTTCTCACAGCAAGGCATAAACCACAAAGTATAAAAAATTTTCCTCTTCACCACTTCCCACAATAAGACACAAACCACAATGTATAAAACATCTTCCTCGTCACCAATTCTTACAGCTAGGCACAAACCACAGAGTATAAAAAAATTTCCTCATCACTACTTCACACAGCAAGGCACAAACCACAGAGTATAAAATCTTCCTCGTCACCACTTCACACAGCAAGGCATAAAACACAAAGTATAAAACATCTTCCTATTCACCACTTCCCACAGCAAGGCACAAACCACAAAGTATAAAATATCTTCCTCGTCACCACTTCACATATCAAGGCACAAAACACAAAGTATAAAACATCTTCCCATTTAACACTTCTGACAACAAGGCACAAACCACATAGTATAAAACATCTTCCTCTTCACCACTTCTCACAGCAAGGCACAAAACACAAAGTATAAATCATCTTCTTCGTCACCACTTCACACATCAAGGCACAAAACACAAAGTATAAAACTTCTTCCCATTTAACACTTCTGACAGCATGACACAAACCACAAAGTATAAAACATCTTCCTCTTCACCTCTTCCCACAGCAAGGCACAAAACACAAGGTATAAAACATCTTCCCATTTAACACTTCTCACAGCAAGGCACAAAACACAAAGTATAAATTATCTTCTTCGTCACCACTTTACACATCAAGGCATCAAAACACAAAGTATAAAACATCTTCCCATTTAACACTTCTGACAGCAAGACACAAACCACAAAGTATAAAACATCTTCCTCTTCACCTGTTCCCACAGCAAGGCACAAATCACAAAGTATAAAACATCTTACCATTTAACACTTCTCACAGGAAGGCATAAAACACAAAGTATAAAACATTTGCCTAGTCACCACTTCCCACAGCAACGCACCAAACGCAAAGTATAATACATCTTTCTCTTCACCACTTCTCACAGTAAGACACAAACCACCAAGTATAAAACATCTTCCTCTTAACCACTTCCCACAGCAAGACACAAACCACAAAGTATAAAACATATTCCTCTTCACCACTTCCCACAGCAAGGCACAAACCACAAAGTATAAAACATCTTCCTCTTTACCACTTCTCACAACAAGGCACAAACCACAAAGTATAAAACATCTTCCTCTTCACCACTTCTTCACAGCAAGACACAAACCACAAATTATAAAACATCTTCTTCTTCACCACTTCTCACAGCATTGCACAAACAACAAAGAAAAAAACATCTTCCTCTTTACCACTTCCCACAGCAATGCACAAACCACAAAGTATAAAACATCTTCCTCTTCACCACTTCACACAGCAAGACACAAACCACAAAGTATAAAACATCTTCCTCTTCACCACTTCCCACAGCAAGGCACAAACCACAAAGTATAAAACATCTTCCTCGTCACCACTTCACACAGTAAGGCACAAAACACAAAGTATAAAACATCTTCATATTCACCACTTCCCGCAGCAAGGCACAAACCACAAAGTATAAAATATCTTCCTCGTCACCACTTCACACAGCAAGACACAAACCACAAAGTATAAAACATCTTCCTCTTCACCACTTCCCACAGGAAGTCACAAACCACAAAGTTTAAAATATATTCCTCTTCACCACTTCCCACAGCAAGGCACAAACCACATAGTATAAAACATCTTCCTCTTCACCACTTCTCACAGTAAAACACAAACCACAAAGTATAAAACATCTTCCTCTTCACCACTTCCCACAGCAAGACACAAACCACAAAGTATAAAACATATTCCTCTTCACCACTTTCCACAGCAAGGCACAAACCACAAAGTATAAAACATCTTCCTCTTTACCACTTCTCACAGCAAGGCACAAACCACAAAGTATAAAACATCTTCCTCTTCACCACTTCTCACAGCAAGACACAAACCACAAATTATAAAACATCTTCTTCTTCACCACTTCCCACAGCAAGGCACAAACCACATTGTATAAAACATCTTCCTCTTCACCATTTCCCACAGCAAGACACAAACCACATAGTATAAAACATCTTCCTCTTCACCACTTCCCACAGCAAGACACAAACCACAAAGTTTAAATCATCTTCCTTGTCACCACTTCACACAACAAGGCACTGACCACAAAGTATAAAACATCTTCCTCTTCACCACTTCCCACAGGAAGGCACAAACTACAAAGTATAAAACATCTTCCTCTTAACCACTTCCCACAGCAAGGCACAAACCACAAAGTATAAAACATCTTCCTTCCTCACCACTTCTCAAAGTAAGACACAAACCACAAAGTATAAAACATTTTCCTCTTCACCACTTCCCACAGCAAGACACAAACCACCAAGTATAAAACATCTTCCTCTTCACCACTTCCCACAGCAAGACACAAACCACAAAGTATAAAATATCTTCCTCTTCACCACTTCCCACAGTAAGGCACAAACCACAAATTATTAAACATCTTCCTCTTTACCACTTCTCACATCAAGGCACAAACCACAAAGTATAAAACATCTTCCTCTTCACCACTTCTCACAGCAAGACACAAACCACAAAGTATAAAACATCTTCCTCTTCACCACTTCTCACAGCAAGGCACAAACCACAAAGTATAAAATATATTCCTCTTCACCACTTCTTACGGCAAGACACAAAGCACAAAGTATAAAACATCTTCCTCTTCACCACTTCACCACTTCACACAGCAAGACACAAACCACAAAGTATAAAACATCTTCCTCTTCACCTCTTCCCACAGCAAGGCACACAACACAAAGTATAAAACATCTTCTTATTCACCACTTCCCACAGCAAGGCACAAACCACAAAGTATAAAAATCTTTCTCGTTTCCATTTCTCACAGCAAGGCACAAAAAACAAAGTATAAAACATCTTCCCATTTAACACTTCTCACAGCAAGGCACAAAACACAAATTATAAATCATCTTCTTCATCACCACTTCACTCATCAAGGCACAAAACACAAAGTATAAAACATCTTCTCATTTAACACTTCTGACAGCAAGGCACAAACCACATAGTATAAAACATCATCCTCTTTACCACTTCTCACAGCAAGGAACAAACCACAAAGTATAAAACATCTTCCTCTTCACCACTTCTCACGGCAAGGCACAAAACACAAAGTCCCAGATTAACAATCACACCATGGAGACCCAAATACATACAGTCTAGACCAATTTTGAAATATTGTAAAGAGGGCGTGAACAAGCCTCTAGTGACAAGGTCAGAGAAGATAAGGAAGGTGTGAACAAGCCTCTAATGACCACTAGATAACAATAATCAATGCTAAGATAAGATCCGAGAACATTTCATTAAGAAAGTCAAAGAAAAACTTACCCAAGGGAAAAAAAAAGCCAATATGATAAAATATTATTTGAACATTTTGTTTGGGAAGTTTTTAAAACTCCAACACACAGTAAGAGCAAAGTATAACAACATTTACACAAGTGTATTTTCCAAAAAACTAGACTAATTTTTGAGTTAGGAATATTTGACTCGAGTTCAAATGAGTTACCAAGTTTAGGTATAAGAGAAAGTGTCGCGTCATTTGAGTATAACGTCTCTCTTTATTTTAAATTGTGCTCTATTGCCGAGATACTTGTAATAGAGTCTCAAAAACGGTTGCTATTGATAGAAGTGTTATCTGAGCTCACTTAATATCGACACAAGCTGCAAACAACTGTAGTTCCAGAAATGTCCGTGTAGAGGAGACCGCAGTTCAGCTCAATTAAATCAGTTGGAAATTTCGGGAATCGAGTCTAGTGTCCCTGTGTCATTTTCAAATAAATTAAATTTACTAAAGTATTTTTTTATTTTGGTCAAAAATAATGTCGTAAAAATACAAAAAATCAAATTTTACTTGTGATCCTTTCGATTTCACTTCTTTATGGGATACGACCATTTGATCAATCTTAGAAGTAGCTCATGATTTGGTTTAATGAATTAATTGCATTTATATAGCTATCTACGTTGTAGTTTATTGCTTAGCTTGGAAGCTAAATTGTACAATAGATACGTTCCTCAGGTGAGGAGATCCGACACCTTAGCTCAGGCGGTAGCGTGTCTGTATCTGAGCTAAGGGTCCCGGGTCCGATTCCTGGCATGGCTGGAGAGTAGGGTTCTCCTCTCCACAGTGATGAACTAACGGCCGGGGGTTGGATGTTGTGTCTCTTCTAGACTTAAGTTTGTTTATAAGTCGTGTGCTGATATAGAAAGCGCACGTTAAATAACTCAAATAAATTAAACCATTAATGAAATCTTATGTTAGTAGTTTACTATTCATGAATGTTTGGGAAAATACTCGCCAGAATGTTGTACATTCATGTAATGGACCCAATTGATCTACGAATATTCACTTTCTGTGTACCACACACGTTATGTGAAAGTGGAACATGTGAAACCGTATACATTCGTTCAAATTAGTAGATAACTGATTATATATAATCGAATTATAGCTGTCAACTATTTAACTTGGTTCAACACAACATTATCATTTTCTTTTTTCAATTCCCGCTCTTCAATGGCTGAACGTTTACAATTTACAGTTAAAGAAAATATTTATATATCAATCATTTTGTCAAAGTAAGCCTCTTTTACTTTCTCGCTATCTTACAGTTAGAGAAAGTATTGTGATCGTCAACAAAATCGAATTCGAGATTTTGATGACGTTTCATGCCCCCCCGCCCCCCAATCCGAAAAAGTTGTTTTTGAATTTCCGTCTGTCTGTACCTCCAACTAGAGCCCAAACTATTTCACCGATCGGGCTAAAACTTGGTATCTAGTGTTTTCATAGGGCCCCTCCGAGGTGTTTTTGGAATGGGATATATAACACTAAAATTAAGGGTAGTTTACTGAAGGGCAAAAAAAAGAGCAAAAGTCGATTTTCTCAAAATCGGCTATAATGATTTTGATTAAATTTCATTTCTAAATTTTACAAACAAAATGGATACCCTCAATATTTCGTCAAAATGACTTTAAGGGCTCCGGTATGATGCGTAAATTATAATTTTTTATCATATATACGAAACTATTTGAGATATGAAATTACTGATCATTGCAAATATGTAGATCTATTTATAATACAAATATTTTATGAGAAGCCTATATTTATAAAACCAATAACTTTCAAGCTATACGGAAATAAATATATATATATATATATTAACTTTTCTAATATTAAAGGTAAAGTATTGCAACCGTAAAAAAATCTAACCTGAAGTGTTGATGGATGTCGACGTCTCATGACCCCCCCGAACCCTAAAAAAAAGTCGTCTTTGTAATGCCGTCTGTCTGTGTGTCTGTTTAAACTTAAAATTAAGAGTAGTTTAATAAAGAGTGAAAAGAGAAAAATCGATTTTATCAAAATTGGCTCTAACGATTTTGATTAAAATTCGTATCTAGGTGTTGATTAAGATTATAAATAAACTGGCTATTTTCATTTTACCATGAAAATGACTTTTAGGGTACTTTACAGAAGCAGAAACTTCTGTATCTTCGCAACTATTTGAGATAATAAATAACATATCATAGCAAAATTGTAGTACTATTAATAATAAAAAAATCTTATATGAAATATGTATTTATAAAACTAACAGTTTCTGAGATATTGGCAAATACATTAATACAATTTCGTAAGTTTTAGTTGTAAAGAGATACTACTTAAGTTTTAAAGCAATAATTATCTAATGTCATAGAGTAATTAAATAACACAGGGACACTAGACTCGATTCCCGACATTTTCCAACTGATTTAATTGAGCTGAACTGCGGTCTCCTCTACACGGACATTCCCGGAACTACACTTGTTTGCAGCTTGTGTCGATATTAAGTGAGCTCAGATAACACTTCTATCAATAGCAACCTTTTTTGAGACTCTATTACAAGTAAGTCTCTCAAAGCGTTTGTTATTTTTACTTAAACCTCTTAAGAGAAATGTTTGTACAACAATGATCTATCTCCATCTTAGACTCAATAGAAATACGATGGCATGAAGATTTGCAATACCTAATAAAATGTCAAAAATTTTAACCTGATGTTGAAATTTTAATACGAAGTGTTGACCCTTGTGGACACAATATTGATCTTTTTTATCGGTCCAAACATACAAATAAGAACATTAATTCTCTAAAAATAAAATTTAAAAATTTAAATCCGGGACTCAAAACTCAAAAAATGTTTTACGTAAATATAATGCAATTTATGCTTGGGTTTGCTAGTGTGTATTATCTCGTTTCACATATATTACGAGTTTTGAAACAATAGAGCGAGAAAGTCCGTGCGGAGTTCCGTACCATTTATTTATCTAAGTTAAAGTGTTTTAATGTGGGGAATGCCAGGCCTCCACCGTGGTTCGGATTCCACGTTAAACTGTAGGTCCTTCATTTCATCTCATAATCACCCTACCATCATAATCACCCTACCATTACACATTAGCGTAAGAGCGTACAACCCGAACGGGTAGTAAGACGTGGTGCTAATAATAATAATAATAATAATAATAAAGTGTTTTAATTGGGTATTCAGCATAAGAGGTAGTTTATGTTCTCATTTACTAGCGCCAGAACTTTAATAAATTGACCCGTAATAAAGTTTGTATTGATTGAAAGAAACGATTACTGTAGAGCAGGGGTCATCAACCTTTTATTAGTGTTGTACTGAAGTAAAACCACCAAGTCGATCAGCGTGCCAACCAACCTAAGGCAAATCGTGTGCATGTATATACGAGTTAAATAGTGCTGCTATTTTAAAACAAGTTGATCTTGTCAGATGTAATTGTAACAACATGTTTCTAAATCCAATACATTAAATAACTACTGTTTCTAGAATATTTAATATGAGCAGATACATTAGAATAAATACAAAATTTATGAATGTGTTTTGCAAAATTTAAGTTCTGAAGGGAGCATGCAAAGTGATAGACAACAAATTGGTCGACACGAGAGGACAAAGTGGTAGACAGCAAACTGCTAGACACGCAGAAACGACACGGACCAAGTGATCGACACGAGCTGGACCATGTGATAGACAACCAACCGGTAGACAAAACGAAAACAATTATTTGGAAGGCTGGGTGGGTTAAGTGGCCGACACGACTTGGACCAACTGCTAGACAAGCTCAAGTATAGGAGTACAAAGTGATAGACAACCAAGCGGTCGACACGAGAGGACCAACTGCTCGACAAACTTTGATATCATCCAGTTAAAAGTGGGCTAAGTGACAGAACAGTTAATTCAATACACGCTTGTCCTTGTTTACACTCAAATAATGCTATATAATGTGTCGTGTAACAGAGTTGTGTTTTTGTTCCAGGAGCTCCGGAGGAACACGGCTCTACCCGAACTGCAGTCGATAGCGACGTATTACTTCGACGGCCAAGGGAAGGCGCTACGGCCCATGGTGGCCATCCTCATGGCACGTGCCATAAACTACCACTTGTACAAGGAGAGCAGGTCAGCCCACTTTTCGTTGTTCTTTCACTCAGAACATCAACAATCTGATAGAACAAACATATTCACACATACTTCAATTTGTGCAATATATGTGATTACAAAAATGGACGCCAATCAAAACAAAAGTACTAACGAATTGACCAGAAAACTTTAAAAAAAATGGTAATCAAAGGTACTTTATTAATTAAAAAGAAAAATACACATGGGAATACCTAAGTGTGGGGTCTGTATCATTTAAGAGAATATTTTATTTCTTAGGCACAGGTTAATCTTTCAAATCTTACCATTTTCTTTGAGAAAACCTTCTCACATGTTCTAACACTAAGCTGACTGAATATTTTCTTCAGAATGAACAAAACAAAAATATATATCAAGCATGACATGTTTATGATATAAAAATAAATGGTACGACACAATCTCACACACTTTCTCATGTTGTATATTATAGCGTTGAAGAAAATGTTCAAAAATAGGTTTTCGGTAAACTACCATTAAACAATTTCTTCCTCATTAAAACAAACACATCATCTTGTTAATCACGTTAATCACTTGATATGTATGAATTTTAAACCAAATTGTTCAACCAAAAAATCACTTTTTATTTTATGCATTTTAAACCAAATTGTTCAATTATTATACATAGAACGAAATTAAAATTTTCAAAAATTATTTATTGGTAAGCTACCCTAATATTATTTGTTATTTGTAAAACTGTTCACAGATTAATATTTTGAATTCAATCTCCATGGTAAATTTCCAAAACATTTTAAATTCTTATAAGTTTTTGTGAATAAACTACCATTAAATTAATTTATTTTAGATTATTATTGATAATGTAAAATATGCCTCCAACTACCCATAGCCAAATTCCCCCCTCCTCTCCCCCGCCCCCTCCCCCCCGTCCAAACCAGCATACAGCTTTTGCTGTCATGTTCTTGTCAAACACTCCTACATATACATTTTAATCAAAATCGTTCTAGGCATTTTCAAAATAATTTGAATTTAAAAAAAATCATTCCTTTTTACCCTATAGACCCTTTATCTAATTTTTACCAAAAAACAAAGTAATTTGTCATGTTAAACATTCCCAAGATAGCAATTTGGAATTAAATAGTTAGAGCCATTTGTAAAATAATTCAAGTTAAAAAATCATTAATCAGTAAACTACCCTTCATCGAATCTTCGTCTAAAAACCAACTATATAGTAAAACAAATCCTAGATATGAATTTTAAACAAAACCTTATAGGCATTTTCGAAAAATTTTGAATTCTAAAGATTACTCATTAGTAAACTACCCTTAATTGAAAGGCTAGGGTAAAAAAGTGTTATAGCCTCTAAATATCAAATTTGAACAAAATCCAGCAAACCGTTTTGGATTCATGGCCGGCGATAAACAGACAAACAGAATTGTAAAATCCACTTTTTTGGGTTCGTGTGCACAAAAAACGTAAAAATTTGTCATAATCTCGAGATAGATTTTTCATGATCACAATACTTTCTCTTGATATGAGAAAGTAAAAATTTAGAAATAGAGGATCTATGTGTCTGACACCACTTTGACCTACTTTAAGGTCACTTGAATGCTATTTATAGAATCTATTTTGGGATGACGCCTGTGCGTGCAGGCACGACATGCCGATGCGAGAGGGGTGCGTGTTCGACCAAAGGGTGAAGAGAATTGTGTGTGTCCTCAAATATCGCCATCATTAAACTACCCTCTCATTTACCATGTAGCTTGTCACTTTTGGTCAAATTAGAATACTATCGCTGCCTGAAAGTATTTACCGAAGAAATGTTTTATTTAATTATGTTATAAAACCAACTGTTCCAGCTTTGCTGGTGATATTTTCAACGTAAGCATTTATAAAAACAAATAATACCGTACCCAAATTGTGATATTAGCTACACAAACAATGTTACATTTATAAATAAATAGTGTCTCACACCAGGGAGAAATGGAGATTTTTGTTTTTATACTCGGGGTAGGAAATTAGGGAAAAATAAACCACTTTGACTGTGCTTTATACAAAATAGTTTAAAGTATACAACTTCTAAACATATTTTATCCTTTTGTTTTATGATTACTTGATATTTTAGGAATTGTAGATATATAAAATAATTAATGTGGTTGAAATTGGGGAAGAAATTAACCATTCTGAAAGCCCTTTATTCATTTTTTATTATTATTATATTGTTTTAAGATTACTTGATTTGATTTTATGGAAATATTTTCGTCTCTGACCGCCATTAATTAATTAATTAATTAATAATAATAATACTTAGCACTGAGTCTTACTACCCGTTAGGGTTGGTTGTACGCTTACGTACTAATTACGCTAATAGACTACTGATTGGTAAGGTTGAATATAGAGGAAGTGAACCCGCATTTGCATGTAGGGAGAGAGGAAAACAATTTAGGGAAAACCATCCTTGTTTCGCGCGAGTGAGATTCAAAAGTTAATCTCTCCATCCTCGGCAGTCTAGCTCAACATGAAACTAGCGCGTTAGACAACTACGCCACCGAAGTGGGACACCATTAATTGTTTGGCATCAATTATTCTAAGTTTTGTTCAAATATTTGCTTCCCGCCCCCTTTCTCCACTCCCTTTGTCTAAAGTAGTATTTTGGTATGAAGAACTGCATTAAATTTTTATAATAATTACTAAATCTACTTTAATATATTCATGCGTAGAATCTTGTGACCTAAGCTTTTACTTTCGCTCTAAAAATAGCAATATAGTAGTACAATGCCATCACTGTTTTCCAAATAAAATTAAGTATTTTCGACGTTTCATGACTCTTTGAAACCAAAAGAGTAATTTTCACGATGCCTTATGTTTGTCTCTTTAATGCCGGGGTCACGATAAACTTAACTATAACTTAACGTAACGTCCACTTAAAGTTAACTTAACTAAAGAAAACAGATGTATGATCACGATTCACGCAATAACGTAATAACTTGAGACAAACATCTTCATCCTCGAGTATTATCTGTGATTTGTACTAGTTGTACAGTGATGATCTGTGAATGTTTACAGTTTTCAATCAATATAATAAATATCTATTACTAAAATTTTGACAAATTTAGTTTAATTATTTTGTTTCAATATCTTATCACTAGAATTTATTATAAAGAGTAAACATTGGTCATAATACTAACAAATGAATTACTAAATAGCGTTGTTGACGTCACTCACATAATGATTGGCTGGCTAGATCACGTGATACCCTTCAAGTAACGTTTACTTGAAGTAAAAGACCTCCCAAGACATATCTTACGTTAAGTTAAGTGCATCGTGATTGCTTCCCTTTAAACACACGAGGAGGTACTTTACGTTAAGTTACGTTAAGTTAACGTTAAGTTGATTGTGATCCCGCAAGATTGTCTGCGAAGAGAAGGTCGACAATCAGTAAAACAATTAACTATCGTGGAAACGTGTGCGTAATTTGTTAACAGCACAGGCCATAGTTTACAGCGTTGTTTATTGGACAGACACATTTGTAGATAAGATACAAGTAAAAATCCCACAGCAATTTCTCTCTTGCCAACTATTAGCAAAACCAGTAATGATCATGAGGCGAAACTGTGCATTACTCTTTTCGTAGGGAATCAAATCTGGAACTCTTGTACAAGTATTCATGTGCACCAACAACTGGGCCAATATGGTGGGTTTACAATCAAACCCGGAACTCTTGTAAGTAGCCCGTTGGACCCATGGGAACAGTGCTCTAATTGGCTGTCTAGATCACGTGACCACGGCCCCTCGCTCTTTGATTGGCTGTTAGCATTCCCCTTCCATCCCTCCACTCCCCTTCTATGTGGTAATGGGATTTCCCTGATGACTGGTGCCCGTTTGGCGGCTAGGAATAGATCGTGCCCTTGAATTATGTCGCAACTCTCACCTACAATGAATTCTCCCTGGTGACGTGATCGCTCTGTCGCAACACTGATGACTCATACCTGGCGCCAGTTTGTCGGCTATGAATAGATCACGACCTTGAACGATGTCGCAACCCTCACCTGCAATGGGTTTTCCCTGGTCACGTCATCACTCTGTCGCAACCCTGATGACTCATACATGGTGCCAGTTTGGCGGGACGACAAGCCAAGTTGAGACAACTATATCGTGACCCTGAACCAGTGTTGTCATTGACCCTTGAAACTCTCCTCCGGTAAGGGGTTTTCCCGAATTCTAAATCGTTGCGTGTTATGTCGAAACCCTAATGACTCATACCTTGGCGGCAAGGAATAGATCATGACCTTGAAACCATTAGGTCATTGACTTTGGCAACCTGGGTTTTACCGATAACGTGATCATTGCATGTTATGTCGCAACACTAATGACTCATACCTTAGCGGCTATGAATAGATCGTGACCTTGAAACCGTGAGGTCAATGACCTTGCAACCTGGGCTTTCCCAATGATGTCATCATTGCGTGTTATTTCGCAACCCTGGCACCAGTCTGGCGGGTCGACAAGACGAGTTGAGACAGGAATAGATCGTGACCTTAAAACCGTGAGGGCATTGACCTTGGCAAACGGGGTTTTCCCAATGACGTAATCATTGCGTGTTATGTCGCAACCCTGGCGCCAGTATGGTGGCCCGACAAGACGAGTTGAGACAAGAATAGATATTGAGGTCATTGACCCAGGCAACGGGTTTTTCCTATGACGTCATCGCTCTGTCGCAACCTTAGCCGGTGATAGCTATAAATAGCGGCAGGTTGTTTTCGCTCTATGATTGGCTGTTGGTTTTCCTCCCTCTCCCCTTCCACCCCCTCCCCTACCGCCCCGGACATGTTGGTGGTTGATGATTGCTAATTGATTATTGTTGATTGACCAATAATTAATGTTTGGATTGAGGCGTTGGAGATTTTTTATTTATTTATTGGCATGAGGTCTACGGCGTCAGGCATTCCTCCCTCGTCATGGAGCACGAAGCTCTTCTGATGGCGGCATGGCGTAGACTGAACAACGGCTCCCTGTCGCAAGACTCTGTTGGACTGCCCGGAAGTCATCAGGGTTGCGACATAACACGCAATGATTACGTCATCGGGAAAATCCAGGTGGCCAAAGCCAATGACCTCACTGTTTCAAGGTCATGATATATTCCTAGCTGCCAAGGTATGAGTCATCAGGGTTGCAACATAACACGCAACGATTTTGACTTCGGGAAAACCCCTTACCGGAGGAGAGTTTCAAGGGTCAATGACATCACTGGTTCAGGGTCACGATCTATTCCTGTCTCAACTCGGCTTGTCGTCCCACCTAACTGGCGCCATGTATGAGTAATCAGGGTTGCGACAGTGATGACGTCACCAAGGAAACCCATTGCAGGTGAGGGTTTTGCGACATCGTTCAAGGTCGTGATCTATTCATAGCCTCTAAACTGGCGCCAGGAATGAGTCATCAGTGTTGCGACAGAGCGATCACGTCACCAGGGAAAATTCATTGCAGGTGAGGGTTGCCACATAATTCAAGGTCACGATCTATTTCTAGCCGCCAAACGGGCGCCGGTCATCAAGGAAAACGCATTACCACATAGAAGAGGAGAGGGGGGATGGAGGGGGAATGCCAATCAGAGAGCGAGGGGGCGTGGTCAAATGATCTAGACAGCCAATCAGAGCGCTGTTCTCATAGGTCCAACGGGCTACTCTTGTACCAGTATGCATGTGCACCACCAGCTGAGCCAAGATGGTGGGTTTATAATCATTTCTTGTATTTTGTGCACTAGGCTACGCGTGGATATATACGCTATTCTATTATCAAGGTTTTTTAATAACGTCTCCTATTTGACATATTCTTTTGTCATTATAAATGTATCCCATCAATTTTCTAAACATATATTTAGTTGTTAATTTGACATATTTTATGGAATTTATTTTAGTTAGCACCGCGTCTTACTGCTCATTCGGGTTTTACACTTTTTATGTATTCATTTATTTCACTACATGAGCCTATAAAATGATATTTGCATTTTTACTTTTTACAATTATTTCGAGTACTACACTTAAACATTTTTAGTCAATATACATTTTTGTTTTATCCTCACATAATTGTGTTTCTTTATCCAATCTAATGTGTGTTTTATTTCATTTCATCGTGTATATTCATTCGTTAGCTATTAAATTTATATTGCTGATAATCCTATTTTAGCATCATATAACTATAAAATATAAACACATAATAATAAGCTTATTCCAGTCACGTCCATACTGTATCAATTTTAATTAGTTCATGTTATTTATTGTGTACTTTGCCAGGTGCGTTCCGTCATCATCTAATTAATCCGATATTATTTCTTTATTTTGATCATTTACATTCATTAAATCTAACAATTATACATCCAAGACATATCTATTATTATATTACGCTTCTTAATTTATTTAATATTTTAGAATGTTTTCTAAAATATTGTTTCTAACTCTCTAATAAATATTCTTGATGGGTAACTAAGTTTAATTTCTAATAAACATAGTAATTATTGATTTGTCTGCAAAGATAATGCATTTAAAAGTAAGCTCAAAAAATAATTGTGTTGAACGTTACTTGAATAGTTACTTTCTTATTGCTACCTTACAGGTAAAGATAGTATTGTGACCGTCAAAAAATATCAGTCGAGATTTTGATGAATGTTGACGTTTCATGACCTCCCCAAGCCCTAAACAGTGGTTTTTGCAGTCCCGTCCGTCTGTCTGTTTAACCCTAAAATTAAGAGTAGTTTAATAAAGGGCGAAAAGAGAAAAAAATATCAATTTTTTCGAAATTGGCTCAAACTATTTTGATTAAAATTTGAATCTAGGTGTTGATTAAAATTATAAACAAAATAGTGAATTTCATTTCCCTATTAAAATTACTTTTAGGGTATTTTACAGAATTGGAAATATCCATATCTCCACAATTATTTGAGATACAAAATATCTTATCATTGCATCATATTAGTACTTGTACTACTAAAGATAAACTTTTTGAAATATATTTTTATAAAGACAATAGTTTCTGAGATATTGGCAAATATATTTATACGATTTTGTGAGCTTTAGTTGTGAAGAGATACTACTTAAGCTTAAACGCAATAGTTCTTCGATATTAATTAGATAAGCTCTCAAAAAGCTGATTTTTTCCCCCCTATAACCTTTTAGAGGAAATGTTTGTACAGTACTAATCTCTCTCTATAATTTTAGACTCATTAGTCAACATTTACCTTTTTTTATTGATCTAAATTAATAAATGAGAATTAAATAGCAATGTGATGACCTGAAGATATGGCGCAATCCCTAATAAAATGTCAAAAATTTTAACCGGAAGTTGAAATTTTAACACGAAGTGTTGACCCTTGTGAACCCAATAGCGATCTTTTTTATTGGTCAAAATATACATATGAAGACTTTAATTCTTTAAAAATTAAATTATAAAATTTAAAACAAAAAGTCAAAACCGATTTTACGTAAGTATAGCCCAATTTTGGTTCGGGTTTGCTAGTGTATATTATTTCGTTTCACATATACTTATTGCGAGTTTTGAGTAAATATCTCCATTTTCAAATAATGGAGCGAGAAAGTCCGTGCGGAGTTCCGTACCATTTAATATAATTTATGAAAGAAACACTTTATTTTATTGACTAAAATGAATACGAAACAGCAAATAAAAATATAAATCAGGTTACTTACTATATTAAAATATAATCTCCAATTTCTCTTTGGATTTGACATTGGCGTTTATATTCTAGGTTCTCCTTTCTTTTGAAAAACAAATATGTCAACGAATTAAGATGATTAAGTCAGATTTTTTATAGTTTTGATTTTTTTTTCGAGTTTTCAAATTAGAAAAATAATTCTCACCTTTGGGATGGTTTGTCTACAAGTTAACCAAATTTCAACTTTCTAGCTCATTGAGAATTAGGCCCCTACAAATACTCTTGGTATATGTAGTGCATACATACATACTAATTTATATATATTATACCTCTATTAGTATAGATTCTTATTTTCTATTCATTTAGTGTTTTTCTGCTAAAATCTAATCAAATTGCTTCTCAAAAGAAGTTTATTTAAAAACCGGTTCCACAGTTCTAAGCTGAGATAAGCCATTGACAAAGAGGTAGTGAGATGAGCCTATGTTGTATTTCACTATCCCCCGTAGACTGTACATTGCCAGCCTATTGATTACGTCTCATTTATACTGCAGCTTGCTACGACCGCAGAGGCAAGTTGCTATGATCTCCGAGATGAT
Organism: Timema monikensis; assembly: GCA_902151445.1. Classification (NCBI taxonomy): domain Eukaryota; kingdom Metazoa; phylum Arthropoda; class Insecta; order Phasmatodea; family Timematidae; genus Timema; species Timema monikensis. The sequence goes on along the minus strand of CABFVZ010003255.1, from coordinate 47,598 downwards.
CCACTCGGCTTCACTCATCCACGATGACGTCATAGATCAATCGGACTTTCGACGAGGGAAGCCGAGCGTAAACGTCCTCTGGAACCATAAAAAGGTAGGAGTCTTCTTGCATTAACATTGTCTCCGAGCTCCTCGGCAAAACTTTAGTTAGATCAAGCTGCAGCCGCTCTAGAAGCCATTCCACTATTAAATTGTAGTCCGGTCTCTTATGGACACTCATAGTCTCTTTCTAAACGTTTGGATTCCCCGTAAGTGCTGTCCTTTTTTACCTGGCGGAGCTGTCATTTTGTAGCTTTAAATTGAGCATTGTTATTTCTATAAAATTAGCATGCTATATACTATGCAACATCCAATGAAAGCAATATAAATTGCCAGCAACTTATTAAACCACTCATTTTTTACAAACATGAAAGTTATCATCGTGTCTCTGTTTCACGAGTTTCCAAATATACCACGTCATAAGTCTAGTTCCAGGTGTGTGGGAAATCCAATCATTTTATGGAGGTTATAGTAATAGTCATGAACGACTTCTGTAAAGTCTGAAATAGATATATATTTTACACCAGGTTTGAAAATAAACTAAAACATTTCACACCTAATCAAATATAGAGTAACATAAAAAAGTGGTTTTGTTAGAAACTGTTTTATCTTTTGATTTTACACTGGTTCATTATGTGAAAGAAATTCTAAGAATAGTTTGAATTTATTTTTAAAAAACGGGTCAATAGTACTTCCCATTTATGAGTGATGGCGTTTAAAAGTCACAGCGTTTGAAACACGATTCACACACAGCCCGGGCTTGAGATTCAAGGCATTGTTATACAGTTGTAGTGTTGTTATACAGTTGTAGTGTTGTTATACAGTTGTAGTTGATCTATGTCAGTTCATCACATTCACAGACTAGTTGATAATATTGGCTGTACTTACAACGTTTGGTCAATTTTACTTTCATAGAGAAACAATTCAAACAAATATACTAATTGGTTTGTGTAGTACAATAGGCTGTAATTTGTTGTAACTGCCGAGTCAAATATAAACATTTTACACTATAAGTTATTTTATGTGCACAAAGTTGTATTATACTATTGAAGGTGAAGAAAGCAGCTACCCACAGGGATGGTCGGTAGGTCCAAGGTGTTAATACTCTCACGACTGTAGGTAGAGCAGACTGGATTGGATCTGACAAAGAGTTCAGTCAGATTCACTCCACTGAGAGGAAGCTGATGTGTGTGCACTTCTTCTAAATGAGCTTATTCATCACTAACCATTAATTACAGTCGAATCTTCTTAGTAAGGGCCTTGCATATAATATCTCTTATATTTAGCTGTCAACATGGATAGTAGTTTATCATATTATTATTGTTATTATTATTGTTATTTGGTGACCTGGTGGTCTAGGGGTAAGGTGACTTCTGTTCTGGGAGTCTGGGGTTCAATCCTCGGTCCCGGCACAGATTTTTCTGATTGCCAAACCGTTCCTTCACCTCTGACAAGACGTGTATTAATCACAACTTGTGAATGTGTGGAATGCCAGGACTCCAGCGTGGTTCGGATTCCACGTTAAACTTTAGGTCCTTCATTTCATCTCACAATCAC